>CAUYPK010040684.1:0-42852 GCA_963574355.1 Loris lydekkerianus | reverse complement strand
TTTCTTCTGCTTGCTCCATTCTGTTACTGAGGGATTCTCTGTGTTTCTCAGATCTTTGAGGGCTGCAACTTCTTGTCTCAATGTGTCAAAATCTTTGGTCATTTGGTCTTTGAATTCATTGAATTTTTGAGACATCTTTTGGGTTACTGCTTGGAATTCTAATTTGATCTTATTTGCTATACAGATTCTGAATTCAATTTCTGACATCTCAGCTATTTGATTGTGCATGGGACCTTGTGCTGTGTCTGTCCCATTGTTCCTTATGGGAGTTGATCTACTCTGATTATTCACATTGCCAGAATATTTCTGTTGATTTTGTCTCATGATTGTTTCTCACCATTGCCTCTGGCCATCCTCAGAGTTGGGGAGGTATCCTTTTAAGATTAGATCCCAGTGGGATCACTCTATTGTTGCTGGATCTTTGTAGGGAGTGACCCTGTGTAGTTCCTCTGGGGCTGCCCTAGCCAGGGAGTTTTGGTTGTGGGAGCAGCTCAGGAGTGTGGCACATTTGGATCCAGCAATAGGGCGGGGGGTGGTACACACGGTTCTGGAAGTGCCTGGCGCCCAGTGACTTTGGCACAGAGGGCCCAAGGCTCCAGCAGTCTCTGGCCAGGAGAAGGGTTCCACAGAGGCAGGGAGGGCTTCTGTGGGCATACGGTTACCAGAATCCCTGGCGAGATTAGTGGAATGGTGTGGAAGCAGGGAGGGTACAGGAGGGAGGATGCAGTGTTGCACGGCTCCTGGAGTTCCTGGTCAGGGCATGCAGAGGCCCGGCAGGGGGGGTCGTGTGTTGTGGCCCAGTTCTTACGAAGGTCCAGGTGGGCGCCAATTGTGGGTCATGGTGCAGCTTTTCCAGAGGTCCAGGTGGGTGCCAATCACTGGTCAAGGCGCAGCTCTTACCAGGGTCAGGCAGGTTCCTATCTCGGGTCATGGGTCACAGCACAGCTCTTACGGAGATATGGGCAGATGCTGATTGCGGGTCACAGAGCAGCTGTTTTGCAGGTCCAGCGGGCGCTGTTCATGGGTTGCAGGGCAGCTCTTCCAGGAATCACTCTAGCAACTCCCCTTATCCTGTAGTCTGAGAGTCTTGCTCCGTGTCTTCCGTACCTGAGTTGAGGCTGGTGGGGTGCACCCCCCCTCAGGTGGCCATGAGGGGTGGTTGGTGAGCAGGGCTCCCACAGTTTGGCTACCAGGCCACCATGCTCAAGTAGGGCCTGCAGCCGGTCTACCCATTCTATCTCAACTATATGTTCTACCAATTATTAACAGGGTTAGTAAAATCTCTGCATGTAATTTTCCATTTGTCTTTTTTGCAATTCTGTTCATTTTTGCTTAAGCATACAAACAGTTAGAATTATCAGGTCCTCTTAATAAAACTACCTTCTTATCATGAAATTACCTTTTTTGTGTTTGGTTATGTTCTTTACTCTGAAATCACTTTGCCTAATATTAATCTGGGCATTCTAGCTTTCTTTTGATCAGTGTTAGCATGACACATTTTTCCATCCTCTTTTTCAAACCCATTATGTCTTTATATTTAAAGTATATTTATTTTAGGCACTATATAGTTGTGTTCTTACTTGTATAGCCAATGTTGCAGTCTCTTCCTTTTAATTGGGATGCTTGTACCATTTATATTTAATATGATTATTGATGTAGAGATAAATATATAATGTTGCTATTTTCTATTTGTTTCATTTATTCACTTCTCTTTTTTTCTTCTTTTTCTGCCCATTTTGGATTGAATACTTTTTTATAATTCCTTTTTACCTCCTTTATTTATTAACTATAACTGCTGTGTCACTTTAGTGGTCAATATAGGGTCATAGCTTTCCCCTTAGCTTATTCCTAAAGTGATGTTATACCAAATCATGTATCTATAAGAACCTTTGAGCTTTATACTTTTATTTTTCTCTCCTCAGCCAGTGCTATGGATATTCTGTATTATCTATCTATCTATCTATCTATCTTATACACCTTATACTACTTTGTTATTAATTTTTGTTTAAGGAATCAATTATTTTTAAATATTTTTTAATAATAAGAAAACTCTTCTTTATTTATCTATGTAGTTGCCGTTTCTGGCACTAATCATCTTTTGTATAGATCTCTATTTCCATTTGGCATCATTTTTCTTCTGCCAAAAAGACTTTCTTTAACATTTCCTATAGTGTTGATCTACTCTCAACTCTCCTATGTCTGAAAAAATATTTATTTCATTTTCTAAATTAACCTTTGCAGTTTAAAAGTGTTTCATATTTCTGCAAACATTGTAAAGATAGCATAGAGAGTCTTATCTATTCTCTATTTGCTTTCCCCTATTATTAACACCTTATGGTAGCATTCACCTTCATTAAAAAATAAAAATCTTTGCTGGATAGAGAATTGTAGGTTGACAAGTTATTTTTTTTTGCTCAGTATTTTAAAAACATTGCTTCACCATTGTCTTGCCTTTAGTGTTTCTGATGAAGATTCTACTGTAATTATTTTTGTTGTCTCTCTGCAACATGTCTTTTTTCCTCTGGCTGCTTTAAGACTTTCTCCATGTAATTGCTTTTTAGCAATTCATTTACAATATAGCCTGCTATAGTTGCCACCATATTTCTTGTGGTTGGGATTAATAGAGATTGTATTTGTAATTTTACAGTAATCAAATCTGAAAAAGTTTCAACCATAATTTCTTCAAGTATTTTTTCTGTGATACCTCCTTTCTTTCCTCTCCTTTAGGTGCCTTAAAATATTTGAAACTGTGGCACAGCTCCCTGACATTATGGTTTAAAAAAAAATTATTTTCTTCCTCTGTATGTTTTCTTTGTGATATTTCCTACTGTTATGTTTTCAAATTGACTAATCTCTTCTTTTGCACTGTCTGAACTTCTGTTACTCCCATGCAGTGACTCCAGTTTCTTGAACTTTGATTTCAGTCCCTCTTAGGTCCCTACTTATCTTTTAAACATATGAAACATTGTCATAATAACCATATTAATTACTTCATATGATAACTCTAACATCTTTGCCAGATCTAGATCAGTTTTGAGTGATTAATCATTTTCCCCTTTATAAACACTATCTTTCTTCTTTGTTGCATTCCTGGTGACTTTTTTCTTTTAAATCACATGTCTATATTGTGGATTTTACTTTGTTAAGGGATGAAAATTTTTGCATTTTTTATATATAGTCTTCAGCTATATTCGAGATGAAGTTAAATAACTTGGAAATAGTTAATCCATTTGGGTCTTGCATAAGAAGTATACTTTTTTGCTTAGAGTTAGTTTTCTCCATCACTAACCAGACTGTGTTGAGTATTCTGCCCAAAGTCCCAGAAGGTATAAGCTTTCCATTTTGGCTGGTGGAAACACACACTATTCTCAGCACTGTGTGAGTTCCCAGTACTATTTCTTCTAATCGTTCAGGTATTTCTTCCCCAGCCTTTTTTCATTAGCCTGAACTGACCAACACTCTGCTCAGTCAAGAGAATCCCCACGAATTCCTAGAATTTTCCCTCTGTGCAGTGCTCTCCTCTCTGAGACTCTGACCTGTAGATCACAGCCCCTTTTACCCTCTCTGGCTCTCAGCTCCATCTTAGCAGCTCAAGGAGGTCCCCATATTCTACCTGGGACTCACTTTCCCTGCACAACAATCTGAACATTTTTCTTAAAGCAGTTGAGCTGAAGCAATTGTAGGAATCACATAATCTGCTTCCATCTCTCAGGGATTGATGTTCTTATTATCTGATGTCCAACATCTTGAAAACTTTTCCTTATGTACTTCATTTGGTCCAGTTGTTTCAAGTGGGAGATTATGTCCAATTTTTGTTTTTCTCTTTTATTTAGAAGCTGGGATCTAAATCTAATCGCACAGCATATGTGAAATAAAGGAATTTCACAACCTGTGTGTTTTCTTGAAAGGCCTCTGTGATTGGAGGTGGAGAATCAATTTGGAAAAAGGGAGGAAAGGGAAGGGTAAGGGCAGGAATAAAGACAGACAGCGTGGGGG
The DNA here is from genome assembly GCA_963574355.1 of Loris lydekkerianus. NCBI lineage: Eukaryota > Metazoa > Chordata > Mammalia > Primates > Lorisidae > Loris > Loris lydekkerianus. The sequence goes on along the minus strand of CAUYPK010040684.1, from coordinate 38,856 downwards.
AGAGGGAGGAGAGAGAAAGAGACACTAGTGCTTAGAGAATGCAATTCGAGTTGGACTAGTGATAGTCCAGAAAATGAACATCAGGGCAAGTACATGAAAATGACAGTGGTGATGGAGGAAAAGTGAAATTTATATATGAAGAATTGTCTGTAATAGGAATTGGTGATGTATCTGAATGGTTTGTTGTGGTGATGGGTTTAACAATATAAGTCCTCTCAGGAAAAACAAAAAGCAGAAACCAATCTAGATTTTTAAACTGAGAAGGATGGAGATATTGGCAGAAACGTTTTTGTGAGAGATAGAATAGCAAAAGGGGAAAGGGATCCTGCACAGATCCTGCAGACATGTACTAACCCTGGGATGGAACCCAAGAGCCAAATTTCACTGTTCTTGTTACTGCTAGCAGAAGCTTGTGATGCCAACCACTGACCTATGGTGGTGACACTAATACCACAAAGTTGCTGCCAAGGTACTGCTAGAAACCCAGATGTTACAGTTATCAGAGGAAGACAGGCTTCCAGCTTCCCTCTGCCTTCTAACCTATCGGGAAAGCCGCCTCCTGGCAGAATCTATCTGGCTAGTGCTTCTGTGTGATAGAGTTACCAGGCTTTCAGCCCAGAGAGACAGAGAGTACGGGTGGGTGATGTGGGCAGAGAGCCCACAACACATATCTGACACAGTGGGTAAAGGAGGGAGAGGAATCAGGGGGAGCCCACAGCTTCTGATTGTGCCAGAGAAGGGGACCCCATCAGGCCATCCTTGGAATTTACCAGCTATATCACAGTTTCTTATTCTGTAGTAAGGCCAAGATCATCTCTTGGCTCAAAGAGATAAAAACCTGGTGTCAGGGCTTAAGAACTGTATAATTCTTGATGAGTCAGAATCCCCTTGTGTGTTCCCCTGTCAAAATGGCTCCAATCATGATAGTTACATAATTAATGAGGTGAGACTATGAGCTCCAAGGGGGTGGAGAGTGTGTCTGCCAGGATTGCTCCTCTATCTGCAGTACCTTAAATGGATCAAACACGTAGTTAGCACTCACTAAACATTTGTGGAGCAAACGTATGAATGGGTGTTGAATGAATCTTGTTAGGGAGAGTAAAACATATAAAACAAGGAAAATGCAACCCAATAATTGGCATGGTCCAGAGGAAATTATAGGACTGCTGGGTGGTCAGGAGGATCTGGAGATGTGGGAAGGTGTTGACTTAGGAAGATTCAAGATCCAAGGAGCCTGTGGTGGGCCTGCCTGCTTGGAGCTGCCCTGGGGGGCCTGGCAGGAAGGACAAGAGTCCTGTCATTCTTTTTAGAAATGCCCATGAAAAAGAGCAGGTGAGGTGGGCATCAGGACTCTGCATGCAAATCCAGCTGTAGTTTTGCCCCTGCCATCTAGGAGAGGGGATTTTTCCTTTTATGGGGAAATACAGAGACCTTTCCTTGGGATGAACAAGCAGAGGCTTTGGGGTGGACAGGAAGTCTTAGCCACAGAGATGATTATGGATATACAAAAATAAAGATTATAAAAAACTGATAAGACATGTTTATTTTGAAAGCACTAAAATGCAAAAGGCCCATGTTCCACTGGAGGGGAAAAAAAAAAAAAAATCTTAATTAAAAGCAGAAACTTTCTAAAGGGCAATCAGACCTAGATCCACATAAAACCCCCACACCGGCTTAGGGGACACCAGAAACCCAAAGGCCAACAATAAACGTGCCCCGTAAAACCAGAAATAAAACAAGCTCTGTCTGAGACATGAGGCAAGGGGAAGGCCAGCCCCTGAGGCTGTGTAATTGTCCAGCCCTCACCTCATTTAGGCCAATTACTTTGGGAGGGATTAGAAACTGATCCGGAGGTGACCACTTGTGCTTTACGGGGAAAATTCAAAGTAGGAAGGTCTTGCCCAAGAAGCCCAAGGCTGGAGGTGTGATGAAACCAAAGGTTGGCACCAAGGAGCATTCTGGTTCTCACCTTCCCAGGAGAGGCATGGTGGTGGCTTCTCTGATTCACATGGTGATATGGTCAGCTATCCCTGCACCCACTGGCAAAATCGAGAGCTGGACTTGAGCCTCTGGGCCCCAAACTGCAACAGCAGGGGCGGGCCCTTGGGATGCTGCTGGACAGGCAGCGTGTGGGCAAGTGGGTGGGAATCCTCACTGTGGTCGGCCTCAGAGCCCCAGCTGCAGCTTCACCTGAGAGCTGGCATGTCGTGGGCTCCTCCCCAGACCTGCTGGAGCAGAATCCCATTTTAACAAGATCCGCAGGAGATCCAGGAGCACATTCAAGCACAAAAGCCTGGGCTACCTGAGGCCAAAGGGGAATGTGTGCACCATGGCCAGCCATGAGTGCTTGGCTCCATCTGGGCTCACTGTCAATATGAACATTCCTTCTGGATCTGAAAAATGGAGATTCTGCCCCTTGACCTGCTCAATTCTACAGAGGGAAGGTTGAGGAAGGAAAATGAGATGCACCTTTCAAAAGGCACAGTAGGTATTCAAAGAAAAATATCAACAAAGTTGGGCGTGGTGGATCACACCTATAATCACAGCTCTCTGGGAGACCCAGGTAGTGGATAGCTTGAGCTCAGGAGTTAAAGACCAGCCTGAGCTAGAATGAGACCACCGTCTCTACTAAAAATGGAAAAAGTAGCTGGGTGTTGTAGCACACACCTGCAGTCCCAGTTACTCAGGAGGCTGATGAAGGAGGATTTCTTGACCCCAAGAATTTGAGGTTGGTGTTAGCTGAGATGCTACAGCACTCTACCCAGGGCAATAGATTGAGACTCTATCACAAAAACAAACAAACAAACAACAACAACAAAAAAACAAGATACTTTCACTGCACAGACAAAAGAGTTGCTACAAAAGAAGATCCAAGACAGTCCTGCACCCTCTGGAATGCAAGCACCAGTGTGCATGAACTCATCTGAGGAGACAGCCAGGACAGCCTCCCAGTGTGGGCTCTGAGTCACTTCTCTGGAATGTACCAGCCTGTCGCCTGTTGCTGGGAAAGTTATATGCCCTCCCTGTGCCCTAGTTTCCTAGCCTGCAAAATGGGGATATTACAGGACATTCTAGAAATGTCCATGGCCAGAATGCTCACAAAGTTCAGCCCAAATGCTCCATAAACGATGATCGTTATTGTCAATCTCACAGGAGTGTTTTGGCGATGAAGTGAGACAATGTTCCTAAAAGGCACTGCTCATATCACTGAGTCATAAGATACAGACTTGATGTTTGCAGTGTTCTTTCTGCCCAGGAAGAGTGAGGCTTTAACAGCTATTAGTGGCTCACCATAGTCACTGTTGCTGCTGCTGCTGTTACAGTTACTGTCCTTATTTGCAGACCATGCCCCCAAATCCTCTGCATTCAGGTCTTTCTTGCACACACACAATCCCAGGCTGAAGTTCTTGGATGCAATTCTGAGCAGAGCCATTATGTAAAGGTGAGCCCCACTTCCTACACACACACACACACACACACACACACACACACACACACGTCTTCAGTTCCCTGGCAGGTAGAAAACGGCCTTCGTGGATGAGATGACAGGGCTGGGGTAGAGGCTGTGCCCATGCAGCCCAGGAACTCCTACCTGGAGCGGCAATTCTATAGCGGTCCTGCTGCTCAGAGGACGCTGAGGAGAAAGAAGGAACACCTGTTTCTTCCCAAGAAGCACTGACTGTACCCCCAAGCCTGCCTGCAGTCTGGGGTCACACTTGGTCAAAGATTCTACTTAAAAATAATATCCTACAGGGAAAGGAATGTATTCAAAGGGGCCACCCGGGTCTCCAAACTTCTTGCTGTCTTAGGAGTCTTTACCCTTCCAAAGCTCCTCCCACACATGGAAGCTGTCACGTGATGCTGGCAACTACTCAGAGAAAAGGAAACTGAGGCCCACTGTGCACGGGAGGAAGTGCACACGCAGAGAGAGGAGAGGCCGGCAAAGGTCGCACTGCTCTGCTGGATGGAAGCCAGGGCTCTCATGCCCTCAGCCAGGACTGCCCTGGGCCAAGGGTGGCAGGCACCCCAACACTGAAGTGCACCTGGCTATGCCTTCAGTGCCCCCCACTGCTCTTAAGCTCTGCATGGGGGAGGGTTCTGTTTCCTTGCCCTGATACCCCCGCCTCTAGCACAATGCTCAACACACAACAGTTCTTATCCAGACTGAATCAGCATTGGACAAATTCTCAAACTGGACCCTATTACTGAGCAGAAAGTTTTGACACTGCCCTTATCAGAAAGCATAAGAGTGACCATGGTCCTCGCAGAGCGGCTACCATGCCTGCTCCTGTGCACGCTGGTCACTGTGAGCAGACACCTGCTTCCTTGTCCTGTGGCTCATGTCCATGAGATGACACCACTAAAGTGACATTACAGTAGTGATGTCCACACGAGGGCCTGTGCTATGAAACATACGTAACTTTGTGTCATTTAACCCTCATGACTACACTGTAGTATGGATAGCGTTCTCAGTTTCCAGATGAGGACAATGAGCTTCTGACAGGCAAGCAGTCAGACGCCACGGAGTCAAATGGCAGGGCCCAGCTCTACCTGACTGGAAGTTTGTTATCTTTCCATTCTACGAGGTCATCTTGTTAAGTGGCTGCTATTGCTGGGTTTCCCGTTACACTCCATGAAACCTTCATAGGAAATGCAGGTGGAGTCTGTACACCAGGGAATGGCTGCTGGGAGGTGGCTTCCCTTCCACTTTGTTCCTGATAGATACTTTGGTCAGGGAGTAACTCAACCACCCACCGACCCACCTCCCATCCACCCAGCTATTTATTACATAAACATAGGGCAGCTCTTCCCAGATGACCTGTGTGTTTATGTGTGTGCACACGTCTGTGTGAGTGGACTATGGATTATGGTGGACAGCAGGAAAAAAGGCAATAAAGACAAAGTGATTTCTGCCTCCACAAGCCCTGCAGTCTAGGGCCAAAGAGGGAAATGCAATCAGCCGTGATAAAATAGGCAAAGTACGGCAAGGGCTAAAAAAGTTTCTTCCCAGGGGAAGGGGCATGAATCTTCTCTCATGGGCTGGAAGGATTCCTGAAGGAGGAGCTGCCATTGGAATTGGACCTCAGAGTGTCATTCAGATTTAGGTGGGTGAAAAAGTGTAGAACTGAAACAAAATTAAACGCACAGAGAGAGCCCTGGAGCATCCTGGCAGAAAGCACACAGGCAAAGGTGTGCAGGTGGGGACCTGGATGCCATGGGTGAAGGCTATGACAGTCATGGCTCAGTCTACAACATTGTCCAGTTTCAGTGATGCTTTCAAGTTAAGAAAATGGGGAGTCTACTGCTAGTCTAGCACTAGTCTGGTGTTATACAAGGATGCTATATTCAGAAATATGAACGTTGGCCACTCTTAGAAGGGAGTTTTGAGGAAATGGGGCACTGGGCATGTGTGTTTTTAAGGAGCATGGGAGAATGACAGTCCTGTGGCAGGGATGAGACCACTCCCTCTTTCTGTACCTGTAGCAGACATCACTAGTTGACAATAATATTGCTTCCGAATCCTTTTGACCCAGCATTTCACTGCCCACTCCCAGCAATTGGAGTTTATGAATGAAATGCAATTGACTTGTGCTCCCTGGGCTGGTGCACAGGGAACCCAGATAATGTCTCCCAAAGTCAGACAACTTAGGTTTGAGTCCCAGTTTTACAAGTTGGACAGTGGACTGTCCAAGCTGTTTGTTTCACCATCTGCAGAGGGTAAGGGAAGGAAAAGGGAAGGAATTAACACGATTCAGGTGCTGTGACAGAGGCAATGCTACATGCTTCTTCAACTCCTTCTTCCCTTCTTAGGGAAGCCTTCCCCAGGCAGCTCCTCTGCAGTTACACTGGGTCCTGTGATGGATTTCACCAATTGGCCAATGCAATGTGGAAGGAAGGGGTGTGTGCGACTTCAGTTGGAAGGAAGGGGTGCATGTGACTTCAGATTAAGGAAGGGATGCGTGTGACTTCAGATTAAGGAAGGGGTGCGTGTGACTTCATATTAAGGAAGGGGTGCGTGGGACTTCAGATGGAAGGAAGAGGTGCGTGCGGCTTCAGATGGAAGGAAGGCGTGCGTGTGACTTCTGATGGAAGGAAGGGGTGTGTGCAACTTCAGGCTTGATCTTCCCCTCTATGCTTCTCCATGTCCTCTGTACCCTCATCTGCAAAGAGTTTTATGGGGTGGGATCCTCCAAGGGCTTAGGATGTGGGGGAGTGGCTGGATGGGAGCAGCCTGGAGCCCTGATCCACCACAGGGAAACCTTCCCACCAAAGCCTCCACTGGAATTCAGGTCCATGAGAAATCTGCTTCTTTTTGGTTTAGCCACTGAGATTTTGGAGTTTGCTTTGGCAGTTACTGTGACCTGTCCCAATTAACATAAGTGCAGACACCTGATTTTATTCAAATACCTTACCAGCCCTCTCAGGAAGCCCTCTTCCTACTGCCCCGTAAGAAGGCAGTTTTCACTGATGACAAAACTGAGGCTCAAACTTAGATAATTTCATTAGGGTCCTACTTTTGAAAGACCCCTCCCCAACCAAAGCTCTTGATCTTTATACAGCATTCAGGAACTTTTGAAAAGCCTTCCTAGCGTGCAAGAGTTTGAGATGTTGAAAGTTTCATGCACTTATGAAGGTCAATAGATTTATAAACATCTAATAAGGAGATGTGCAGAGACCAAGTATGACCAGGAAGGTGACAGGGCCAGTTAGGACAAACTTACCCTGGCTGGGCTCAGGCTCTCTGCAAAGCTCCTGTGGGCAGAGGGGGCAGGGCCACCCTCAGGTGCTCGGGGGAGAAATACCAGGAACTGTGCCTCAGGAACGGGAGGGCTGGGTTGGGCAGGGACAGGCCCAGCAGTGAATGAAGATACTTCTAAGTATCGCCTGATTTACAGGTCCCGCCCACTTAATTGCTTCTTTCGTAAACCCTGCACATTCCACACATCATGGGAAATAGTAAAGAAAGATCCCTCATGTAAAATATTAAAGGCAAATGGCCTCTTCCAGGGACAGCTACTCTCTGCTTCCCAGAGTGGCCAGGTCTGGGGTTCGGACCAGACACGGCCCTTTTGGGAAGACCTGCCTCTCCCCACCTTTCTGAAGCAGGCCCAGCCTGTGCCCCATTCTGAAGACTCCCATTTGCCAAGATTAACAAACCCTCCAAAGGAGATGGGGCTTTGCAAAGGAGCTCTGCACCAAGCCCAGCCTTGCAGCTCAAGAAGGGGATAGTCCTCTAAATCCCCCAAGGTGGTTATCGCATGGAGTACAGGAAACCTTGTTGGGACATTCAAAGATTTTAATGATGCTATGAAAGAGGGTTTTCGTTTGCTTTGAAGAGCCATAAAACTGTTTCTCACAAGTTGGTTTTGAGTAATCCGGGTATTATTGGCCATAAAGAAAAAGAAAAGTGGGGCAGTGCCTGTGGCTCAAAGGAGTAGGGCGCTGGCCCCATATGCCAGAGGTGGTGGGTTCAAACCCAGCCCCAGCCAAAAACAGAAAAAAAAAAAAAAAAGAAAGAAAGAAAAAGAAAAAAGAAAAGTGGATTTATTGCTTAAAGCTGGTGGATATTATGAAACTCCTTTCTGTAATCAACCCATAATGAGTCTTTATTGATCACCTATTATGTGCACATTGTTATTAGGTGCTGCGCAGAGTATGAGACACAATCCCTGCTTGTCAGGCATTTTAAGCTTGAAGGACAATGTAAAGGAAATACACGACAGCCTTCAGCATTCATTCATTTAATCATTGAAGACCTACTATGGGCCACACTCAGCATGAGGCATCGGACAGATACGTATATTGAAATGGGTAGACACCCGCGGGTATAACTGTCTCACAGGCAAGGGAAAGAGATCCCTGTTGTTTTGTATTTGCTGTGGTGTGAACACTCCCAGCATGGTCAAATTCAAGCTGCCAAAGCAACACAACTGCACTTGGGAGCAGGAACAAGTTATGCAGTGAACTTCATGGTAGCCACCGTGCACTGGGGCCACTGAATGTGCTTAAGAGCCAGAGGATGTGGTATGTGCAGTCAGCGCCCTGTGGTTCAGAGGAAAAGGAGGCAGAGCGTCCTCTCTTCCAGGAACGTGTCCCTTGAGCAGAAAGGATGTGAGATAGACATCCAGGATGACCACGGGTCGGAGAGAAAGGAGAAAGGGGCTCATAGGCCAATGATGGCAGCTGAAACAAAGGCACCAGGGCAGAAATGAGAGGGGGACATGTGAGCTTCTGAAAACGCCTCAACTGGTGAGCTGGAACATGGTGGAGCCAGAAAGCAGTGCATCTTCTGTGTGCTGTCTCAGGCTGGGAAGGTTTGGACACATGGGAGACCAGAGGGCATCTTCATCTGGGTCAGGTCACCAGAGCCTGCACTGAGATACTACAGATGTGCACCCGGTGGCATAACCAGCTCTAAAGCAACTAAGAGGCTCATCAAATAATAATAATAGTATCAATAATAAATACTAATAGCAAATGCTTGATGAGAGCTAACTGTTCCGTGTCACAAATATATCTATCACGTCCCATCTATTAGGTCATTTGATTCACACACCCTAATGAGGTGCTGGTTGTTCCTGGGCCCATTTTACAGATCTGGAAACCAAGGCACCAAAAGCTCAGACAATTTTCTGGACTTCTTTTTCTAGGTTCACACTGCTAGTAATGACAAAAACAAGATTGGACCCCAGGCAGTTTGGCTCTGAGCTTGCCCTTGGAACCCCTGTTTCTACTGTTTCTTTTATTTATTTTTCTTTCTTTCTTTTTTTTTTTTTCTAAATTGACAACCACTCTCTTTTTATCTACTCCTGTTCTTTCTCTCTCCCCAATTATTTTGAAGCAAATCCGAGGCCTGTATAATTTTATCCATAAATAATTCAGTGTGTATTTTTTTTTTTTTTTTTTGCAGTTTTTGGCCAGGGCTGGATTTGAACCTGCCACCTCCAGCATATGGGGGCCGGTGCCCTACTCCTTTGAGCCACAAGCGCTGCCCCAATGTGTACTTTTAAAATATCAAGCCTCCTTAAACACACACGCACACTCAGACCATTATTGCATTTAAAATTAACAATAACTTGTACTATAATACAATCCAATGTCTAATCAGTGGTCATATTTCCTAATTACCTCATCAATACAACCTAGAAAAATAAACGTTTGTTTGAACTGGGATGCATGCAATGTAGTTGATTGCTCTTTAAGTCTCTTTAAACTCCCTTCTTCATTATGATACAATTATTTGTGGCAGAAACCATCTTATCTGTCCCATGGTGTTTTCCACAGTTTGGATTTTGATGTCTACGTTCCCATGGTGTCTGATAACACGTCTCTAGTAAACTGGTTATTATTTCAGAGACTTGATCAGATTCAATTTTTTTAAAAACAATTTTTTTTGTCAAGTTTACTTCTTAGAAAAGAGCATATGCTTCTATTAGGAGACCCCCAAATCTGTTGCCTTTCTTTTTGTGATCTTAGCCACCATTGGTAATTATTGCCTATGACCATTGTCTCAGTAACGCTACAGAATGATGGTATTCTAATTCTAATTCTATTCTATTAACTATTTGGTTACTTTGGTGCACACTTTATGGATGAAATACAGGACAAATCCTTACTATTTCTTTCTTCTTTTCTCTCTCTTCCTTCCTCCTTCCTTTTCCTTCCTTCCTTCCTTCCTTCCTTCCTTCCTTCCTTCCTTCCTTCCTTCCTTCCTTCTTTTATCTTTCTTTCACTATTTTTCACAATAATTTATTTCCTATCAATGTTCAAAGATAACCATCAAGGCTTTTAGTGTATTTGCTGCATATATGTTTATCTGTGCGTTGTTTTATGTCCTTATGAGCTCATAGATTGAAACATGTGCTGTATTTTCATCTATTTCACTTGCTACATATTTAACACTACAGTTTTTCCTTTTTTTGGACCTGTGGGCATCTTCTGAGTACTTCTGGCTCCTGAGTCCTTTTGGCATAACACGAGCAGTTTTATATGTCTTCCATGCTTTCTAGAATGACACAGTATTTCAGTTCTGCCTTGTATATTTCCCCCCAGACCTCGAATCAGGTATTTATTTCTCCAGTGGGAAGTGGTGTTTAGAAACTGCACTGCAGAAGCTACAGACACCTTACCCTGCTTTTCCCCAAGGAAAACAGGGGCATGAAAACTCCCATCTGCATATTTGTCAAAAATTATCCATTTAGTTTAGTGTCTCCTGCATTGAAGCAAAGAAGGAATGCCCGCTAGATAAGTTTTCAAGTAACCCAGATATGTTCTATTAGTTTTCCCCTTGCTTGACTACTAAGACCATCAAGAAAAATATAACAAACACAAATTTAAAATGTCCCCAGAAAAGCACTATTAATTTCAAAAGTCAAATGTGTTCAATTTTATTCTGCAATATCCACCTTCTAAAAAGGACATAGTAACTAACCACTTGATCATACCAGCCCAGACCCTAGGACTGTCTCTGTTAATGAGGAGTGTAGGGAATGGGCTACAAAAAGATGATTCTCGGTTTTCTCTAAATAGTCTCTGAAAACTTCTCTACTATCCTTAAAAAAAAAAAAAAGTTCATTCTTTAGAATTTCAAAGTGTCAACTTTCCAGTGAATGCTGCTGATGCCGAAATGTTTTCCAATAATACCTTTAAGCACAGTGTCCAAGTTGCAATGCACCTGCACGCTTCAGGAAGGTCTGAGCACTGTCTGCATTACGTTGATATTTCTGAAACACATAGTGTGGGCAAAATTTTCTAACATAAGCTTTTTAGCATCAAGAGAGGTGAGAGAGAGGTAGCTGTCCAGCCAAGTCTTCGTTCCTTATTCTTCAGGGCCTCCCACATTTCTCAGCCTCCTTGTAAGTTGGGTGTGGCTGAATAATTAAATTCTAGGCAATGGAATATGGGGGTGAGGGGTGTGAGATACGAGTCAGTTCCAGGCTCAGCCCACAACATCCTCCTCTGTAGGGTTTTCTGTTGCTTTCATTTCTTCTGGCTGGATGAGTTGGTGACAGCCGTCACAATTTTGTAGGCAGTAGGTTGACAGTGAAAGAGACTCCAACTTCCTGAGTCCATAAGTGTCTGCATGTAAGAACTCTGTCCCCTTCTACCGGGGATCCCCGCACTGATCTACACCAGGAAATAATACACTTATGTCAAATTTGAGTTGTTACACATGGCTGGGTCTATTTTATACAGATTATTTAGTATTATCTAACTAAATCAAGAGCCCTTATAGAAAAAGAGAGCAACTTTGTATGGGCCAGGTGCTCTGGGCTAACTTGATCCCTCCCCATATTGTCACTGGTTTCCAAAAACCCTCTTGAAATTAAAGTTGAAAGTACATTCGGTCAGTGCAGATTTTCCACGCATAAGATTAAATTTACTTGAGTGAATGAATGAAGCTTAGAAAGGGTAGCATCTCTTAAGAACAGGCATAGCCAGTAGATGGCTGTAGTTTATAAAATGATGCTACAATTAAAAAATCCAAAATAAAATAACATTTAAAAATATCTCCTTCATCAGATTTCCCAGTGCACGCAGCCAGGCCACACGAGACTTCCCTCCCTACAAGCTGTGGTTAAAGACTTCCTGCCTCGGCCTTCGCATCAGCAACACGTGGATAACTTGAGTTAATTCATGGGAAGTATTCAGATCAGTGCCCGCCACGTTAGAAGTGCTCAAATAGTAAAGCTAATCTTCTTGAAACTTCATCAGTAATGAATTAATTCAACAAGTACAAGGTTGGACAATTAAGTTCGTTGATTCATCCTAGAAAAAGTGCTTCATACCTCATTGCTGAATACCACGATGGTCACCTCCAAAGTCCTCCCCTTGGGAAGCTGTGCACCAACATCAGCACCTAGTCCACCCTTGGAAGCAATTTTGGAATTTTTTTTTCCTGGAATGGCCATCAGAGATCTGACAATTAAGTTCACAAACTCTTCCTAGAAAAAGTGCTTTGAAGGGTGGACCAGGTCCTGGCACTGGGCTTCCTAAGAGGAGGACTTCAAAGGTGACCATCATGATATTCAGCAATGAGGCATGGAGCATGTTTTCTAGGATGACTTCATGGGCTTAACTGTCTGCGTGCTTCTTATGGTAAATCCCTGTGGGTACTACCGAGGAGTGAGCCTTGGATGGGAGAGACCCAAGTGCCATCTTCAGAGCTAGGTGTGGAAGGGAATTCTAGAATGGAGCCTTGAGAAATTTGCTTTCATAGACTTATCAAGAGTAAATTATGTTAGCCTCTGACAAGAATCTCATTCACTCACTCATGTATTTAATTCAACAAAACATAAAATGTAAGGTATAGAGCTAGACACCACGGCTGGGGTTAAGAAAGGCAGCAACAAGCAAGCTGCATGTACCTAATTATTACAAATATAAAGATTTTTCTAGAAGAGTTAGAAGTCCCAAGCCCTTCAGAGGAAGAATTCCCATTGCTTAACCTCCTGCCAGTTCAAAACAAACTTTCTGATAATTCGTCTCTAAAACTGGTGATCTCAGAGTAGCAAATTCAGTAACTAGGAAGGTACTGTAGTGACTGAAATCAACCAGCCTGAACTACTAATCTACCTGCATTAGAATCTCTTCCAATGGGGGATGGAGTTGGCTGTCCTGTGGGAGATGGGCCCACCCTGCCAGTTCTTCTAATTTTTCAAGACAAAAATCTTCATATAGTGAGTGGCTTTCATATTCACATACAAAAAAAACAAAAACAAAAAAAACTATCAACCTCAATTTTTATATAAACATTTACACTGTTTAAACGTTTCCAGCTTCTTCCCAACTGCGTGTGTCCACCAAATGCCAACCACGTGCCCAGCCTGGCACTGGTCGGGCTCGAACCTCTGCTTTGTTTACTTGAAAGGAGTGAAGGGGATACAGGCAGATGGAGAGTTGGGACTGCTAGTGGCAAATCTTTTCTCAAAAAGAAAATAAATCGAAACCAGAGCAGGGAGGAGTCCCAGTCTCCTCTTCTGTTGTGCATGGTGGGGGAGCCCAGCTACACACAGCTACCCCCAAACCATGGCTTATGGAGGGTGGATCAGCAATGTGCTCATGGGTAAAGAAGCTTTCAGAACCATTTTGCCAATATGAATATTGTCTGAGTGATTGTTGGAGGGAATACACAGACAGCAATAAAATTAAAAATAACTTTCGAAGGAAATAGTGTATTACAAGGATTCATTACAGAGGTTCAGACAAGGGCCTATATTTTTCCCTCCTCTTCATGGTGGAAAACACAGTGGGCCCATCATAAAATGTGGGCAGGGAAGCGAGTGGCATGGGACATGCTTGTTGAGTCAAAGGATAAGATCCAACCAGCAGGTAAATAACTAAGATACCCTCATGAACTAGCAAAACTTTCCTCACTGATACACATTTGCAACGAAGTTTTAATTAACATTGGCTGACTGTGATAAGAAAGGAATAGTTCGTCTATTTTCCTGTCCACCCTCCCATTCCCCTTTTGCCTTCATGTAAACCTATGCATTTTGTCCCGTTGGATATACGACTCCCTCTAACTTTCTTGTTTAGAGTCTAAAGTCCCCTGTGATTTCCAGGTTGACTGAAGGTTACCTGGCAATGATACAAGAACCTACCCAGAAGTTGCAGTTCCTTATAATTTAAGAGAATTACATTTATCCTTGGAGTCTGTCATAGGCTGTATACAATGTAAAATTTTATTTTATCTTTAAGATAATAAATTTTCCTATAAATCGCAGAACCTATTAGCTGTTGTAGACAAGTTTTTGAGGGTCTGAAGGAATGGAGGGGAGGGAGGAGGTTTTCCTGCACACAGACAGGGTTCCTGGGCCCGTTTCCATTGCAGTGTGTATTTTAATGCTCTCTTAATTTATGCTTTGCCTACACGACTTAATTCACTGGTGACGATGACCAGCGCTTAGAATGTACAGTGCAGTATACTAAGGGATAAACAGAGGTGAGATGAGTAGCCCCCTGACCTATCAGCAGATTAATTATCAAGAATACTACTTATTTTACTATTGTAAAGGAAGAAACCATCTTTTCTTCCTAAATTTATCTTCTAAGAAGTCCTGGATAGACTGCATATGAGACAGTGTTGGCCTTGAAAGGTTTAAGAACGTGTGTATATGCTCTACACACATCTATAAACAGAAAGGGAAGGAAGGAAGAAGGAAAAAAGAAAAGAAGCCTGGCACAATGGCTTATGCAGGTAATCCTAGCACTCCGGCAGGCTGAGGCAGGTGGATTTCTTGAGCTCAGGGGTTCAAGACCAGCTCGAGCAAGAGTGTAACTCCGTCTTTACCAAAAATAGAAAAACTAGCCGGGTGTTGTGGGCGCCTGTAGTCCCCGCCACTCAGGAGGCTGGGACAGGAGGATCACTGGAGCCCAAGAGTTTGAGGCTGCCGTGAGCTATAATGACAAAGTACTCCACCCAGAAAGACAGAGTGAGACTCAGTCTCAAAAAGAAGAAGAAGAGGAGGAGGAGGAGGAAGAAGAAAAGAAAGAGAGAAGGGAGGGAGGGAGGGAACCCTTTACTGTCATTTCAGCGCAGCAGACAATGTGATGTTGCCGCACTCTTTCCTGGACCACCTTTAAAGTTTTAGTCTCTTTCTTTTGCTCCACTTCCTGGTTAACCTTAAGTTTAAGCCCTAATAAAACCCAAATTTATGGGGATCAAGCTTGTCACCAGCCTTTCATTACTGCCAGTTTCTCTTCAATTTCATCTAACTCAGTTAGGGGCATTTAAAAATGTTTTATCACACTCGGTGGAGACGCTTTGTGTAGTCACTGGCAAGCCAAATAATGACTGTTTTGAAATAAGCCACGACCTAAGACTCAGATCTGGGACCAAGATACGGATAGTGCTTAGGGAGAGGGTCTTTCTGAGCCCCAGCGCCTGGTGTTTTAGTCAGGAAAGGCGGGTGGCAGGTCACAAAGATTAGGTTTAACCTCCCTGATAAACATCAGATCTCTTGCCCTTTCAACCTCCCAGCAGTGTGAGGAGGCATTCTTTCTGAAACCCATAAATTAGAGACCGAGGTTTCTTTGCAAAGTATAATGACAAGATGACAGAATCTCCACGAAGCCTAACTCTTTCCCTAGACATGAGATTTGTATTTATTTTCTTTGGACCGTTAAGCCACGATTGGTAGGTCAATAGGAGTCCTGCCTCTTTTTTTTTTTTTTTTTTTTAATGAAAAAATACTCTAGTGGTGAATGCATTCTGTTAAGATTTAAGACCAAAAATAAAAAAAAATAAAAAAATAAAAAAAAGAAAAGAAAGAAACAACCAATGGCTCTTCCTTGTCTGTGGGAGAGTTTCAAAATCCACTAAGCAACTTATTTAGGTCCTGAAAGTTGTATACGATGTAAATCCATCCAGGCTAAAGTTAAAAAACAAACAAACAAACAAAAAAAAACACATGGATCCAGAAGACATAAAGCTGGTAAGCTGGTTTCGATATTGTTTAGACATAATACTGTTCTCAAGTAAAGTCATAAGGGAATAGGGCACTTAAAATAGGGTGTCACATTTCAAGGTAATAAATAGCAGATTGATTCTACCTCCCCATTGATCCTGCAGTTTACTTATACACAAGATGAGAAACAAAGTACCAAAGCCACCATGATTTACTTTGTAGAAATGAGACACTCGGTATTAGCTTAAGTGAATGCAAAGGCCAGCTCTGACAATTTATTACAGGCTCAGCCCAAATGTAGTTTGGATCAAGTTCCACTATTGGCACAGGCATATAGCCATGCTTTTAGCATCATTATAATTAAACATGTTTTAGGTCTCTTTATTTCTTAACATACATTTTGCTGTGCTCTTCAAATAGGCCTTGTCACCCAGCAACAAAAACTCAGCTCCTTACTTTGCTCAACATGGAGTTCACTAAATAACGGAACATCCTCTTGTCCCTTTCCACTATTTGGAAATTGGGGTGTGGTCTAGCTGCAATTCCCCTCAATCCTTTTTTTTCGTCCAAGCATAATGTCTCATAATATGGTTGTTTTGTATTTTGGATTAAAAATACTTTTATTTCAAGGGTGTTTGGGGAAATTTCCAGCACCCTTTGGGGCCCCTTTAATCATTATTACGTGGTTAGAAGAGTTGCCCCAGCTCCTGGCTCACGTTTGAAGGTGCTGATCAGCTGTATGAACTCATCCTACACAAATGGTACTGAGTCACAATAATAAAACTTGACCATTTCTGAGTTCTTGCAATACATCACAAATGGTGGTGCTTATCAAACTGGTATGAGGGATCATGGTCCTGGCATAAACTTTGTCAAATATCGTATTATCTATTCTCAAATTAGCCCTATAAAGTAGGTGATAATATTGTCTGCATTTTAAGAATAGGAAACTGAGGCTCCAAGAAGCCAAAGAGCACAGTGAGGGTCTCAGCCCCAGCCGCAACTAGCTCCTCAGTTCATGCTCATAACCAGTGCTGCATAATGTTTCTAAGAAGGGCAGATAAATATTATCCCAAACCCTGTGTTACTAATGACTAAAATGTTCATTCGGGAGCGACCCGAGTATAAGCTGACCACCTTAATTTTACCCTAAAAACTGGGAAAACTTAGTGACTCGAGTATAAGCCGAGGTGGAAAATGCAGCAGCCACTGGTAAATTTCAAAAATAAAAATATATACCCAAACCAATTACAATAATTGAGGAATCAGTAGGTTAAATGCTTTTCAATATTTATTGCTAAAGAAAAACTGTAGACTAGCAACAACAACTTTAAAACTTTAAATAAAGTGCAGAAAACCGTAGCTTAACAGGTAACAGGTGCCAAAAAAACTCAGCTTATACTCGAGTATGTACGGTACTTTTCAAAAATCTCCATTCATATGTTTCATTATTTTAAATTACCCACTTCAAACAGGAAGCTGGTATGACGAATCATGGTCCTGGTATGGCGATCATGGTCCTGGTATAAACTTTCTGCTTCCTTGTATCTTCTCCCCTTTTGTTAATTTCATAGCATGACAGGACATTAAAATTTTTTTTTTCTAATCAATGCTTCTTTGGGGTATTTGGATAGGCATTACAAAGACAGCCTTAAAGCTGTAAAATGCAAAAACAGCTCATATAAGCCACTAATTTTAAAAAATGCACATATTGTCCAAGATGTCTGAAAGTTTAATTTTTCTCTTGGCTCATTGAAAAAATGAGAATGTATGCCTATGCACCGATGAGTTATAAGGAAATAATTTAATCGCAAGTACTAAAATAATTTTACGCTGTAGCCCAAGAGATTCTTTCAAAAATAATAAAGGATGGCTCGGCGCCCATAGCACACTGGTTACAATGCCAGGCACAGGCACCAAGATTGGCAGGTTCAAATCCAGCTGGGGTCAGCTAAACAAAATGATAACTTCAACAAAAAGATAGCCGGGCATTGTGACAGGCTCCTGTAGTCCCAGCTACTTGGGAGGCTGAGGCAAGAGAATCACCTAAGCCCAAGAGCTGGAGGTTGCTGTGAGCTGTGACGCCATAGCACTCTACTGGGGGCGACAAAAGTGAGACTCTGTCTCAAAATAGTAGTAGTAATCATAATAATAATAATAATGCTGGAATATGGAGAAGAATAATAGTCTGCAAGCCTTTTTGGTTTCGTATGTGTGGCAGAGCAGATGACCCACCACACATGTGTGTGCACACATACACACAGAACATGCTTATAGAAACAAAAAAAGGACTGTGCTGAAAAAACAATGAGTAACTCCATATTTTTACATGAATTACTGAGCTACACTGTTTTAAAAAAGTAAAGAATCCCCAGGGAGAAGAAAACCAAAGGAACAGAAGGATCTAGGGAAAGAAGGCAGAACTTGATTTGGCTTTTTCATTCCACCTGGCTACGGAGGGCGTCAGGCGTGGAGAGTAAAGAGACCCCAGAGCACCTCACCCTTACTCCCATGGCAAAATAGAAGATTTTGTTCTTTTGAGTAGATACCTAGTATTGGGATTGCAGGATCAAATGGAAGGTCAACAGTCTACTAAAATTGTAGGATGATCTAAATCCAGTCAATGCCTTTCAACTATAATTTTCCTGGAATTAGCATCAAGGAAACAGGACCAGCTGCCTCTGCCTTAAGAATAGATAAACATAATTTGTTGTCTACAAAACTGTTTCATTGTCCCTAAGTCCCTCAAGCTAAGAAATTATTTTAAAATGGTCTAGGGTTTTGGGAGCCCCCAAACAGTGAGCCGAAGAAAACCAACTATTCACTATAGAAAACGAATTCCAAGAAATATAGGCTCACAGTTGAAAATCATGAGAAACAAATAGAATGTGAGATAATAGAAACAAAAGACAAAGCATTTGGTGATAAAAATTGTAAAATATAAAATGTAGCTTTTCAGCTGGAGATGCCATCTTCCAGTAATTCACCAAAATGACAATCACGAAGGGAGAGAGGAGAGGCCCCGATACATGTCCTCTAGGCCTTTTAGAGAACATGGAGTTGTCCCTTTGGCCACATATATGTGAATCTACAAGAAAGGTAATCTGTAGACATCAAGGGAATGGGCACTGTTCAAAAAGGGATGCCGCACAGATGTCACCATGGCAAAACTGGAAGAGTCTACAGTGTCACCCAGCATGCTGTTGGCATTTTTGCAAACAAACGAGTTAAGGGCAAGATTCTTGTGAAGAAGACTAATGTTTGTATCGAGCATATTAAGCACTCTAAGAGCTGAGATAGATTCCTGAACTGTGTGAAGGGAAATGATCAGAAAAAGAAGGAAGCCAAAGAGAAAGGTACCTGGGTTCAACTGAAGCACCAGCCTGCGCCACACTGAGAAGCCCACTTTGTGAGAACTAACGGAAAGGAGCCTGAGCTCCTAGAACCCATTCCCTGTGAGTTCATGGCATAGTAAGTATATTATATAGCACACAGGAGTACCAATGGACCCATGTTTTTAGGTGCTGGAACCTATTTTTTCTCCATGAGCTCATGGCATAATAGGTGTACAGCATAGCACACAGGATAACCAATAGACCCCATATAACAGTGATAAGGTGCTGGAACCTATGCCCCATGAATTCAAGTCAATCAACGCTTTGTCACATTCAATGGCAAGGTGCCTCCCTGAGCTACTGGAACCTCTTCCCTATGAATTCATGGCATGGTAGATAAAAATAATAGCCTACTGCTACTGTAAAAAGGTTTCTCATTCATTCACTAAAAGTGTGACTTTTTTTCCCCAAAGAAGTATTAAAGCAAATTTTAATAGTGTCCTAAATACATGTATATGTATATATATGTACATATATATGTATAAAATGTAAACAAAGTATGTCAAGTATCATTATAAAATATAAGAGATGTAGATATGAGTTAGGAACAAGAAATGATACAAATAGATTTTAAAAAGTACCAAATAGAACTCCTAAACCTGAAAAATATAATACTTGAAGTTAAAAACTTAATGGACATTTTTAACTACAAATCCTACCTAAATAGCCAAATATATTGTAAACTGCATGTTCAATCAGAAGAAATTATACAGAATTCGGTATAGGGTGACAATGAAATAAGAAATAAAAGAGGAGGTTAAGAGGAGAGAAAGAAAAGGCCTAAATATGTTTAAACAAGTTTCTAGAAAGACAAAATAAGAAACTAAGAGAGAGGCAATATTGGAAGGATGAGATTTTTCTAAAATTTAAAAGAAACACAAATCTTCAGTTCAAAAACCTCAAGAATCCACCCTGCAACTACACTCAGTCACCTTATAATGAAAAGAAAGAGGATCATGGATAAAGAGACAATCTTAAATACAATCAGACAAAACAAGATTAAGTATAGACGGAGTAACAGCAACTACTAACAGCTGACTTTCCAAGAGTGACAATGGAAGTTAGATGGCATTGATATAATATCTTCAGTATATCAAGAAAGAGTGTCTGTCAACTGAAAATTGCATACAATTATATGAAGAATGAAGACAAAATTTCTGTTCAGTCAAACAGAAATTGAGTTCATTTCTAAAAGCTTCTTGTTTAGGAAAAAAATACAGTAAGAAGCCTGTAATGCCAAAGGAATTTATATTTAAAATTAAATTTAGGCAAGCATTAGTTGCATAAAAAATAGTAACGTTACTTTAAGGGGTGAAAATATAGAGAGACAAAATTTCAGGAAAATTACAGTTGAAAGGGTATCTAATAATGGGATTGCAGGATCTAGATCTGAATCTGGTCAATCCATTGCACCATAATGTTTACTGAAGCTCAATTTATAACTGCCAAGTCATGGGAGCAACCCAAATGCCCATCAACCCATAAATGGATTAACAAATTGCGATATGTGTATACTATGAAATACTATTCAACCATAAAAAAAAAAATGGAGACTATACCATTTATGTTTACCTCAACGGAGGTGAAACATCTTCTTCTTGGTAAAGTAACTAAAGGATGGAAAGAAGAATATCTAATGTACTTAATACTAATACGAAACCAATATATAAACACTTACATGCTCATATGAATGATAAACCACAAATATAGTCTAACAAGGGAGAAGGGTGATGAGAGGGGGGTGGGGAGGACGATTGGCGGGAGGAGGGAGGGCATTTGGTGGGATCTCACCTAGTGTGCACGTTCAGCACTCCCCTGAGTGAGGGGGCTCTTCTACAACTTGAACTTTACCTTGGAAGTGAGAACAATGTAACCTAAAAATTTGTACTCTCATATTAATTTGAAATACAAAAAAATAAAAAATAAAATTTTACTAGAAAAGTGAAGATACTAATTGATCTTAGGTTTTGTAAGTATGTATGCAAAAATCTTAGAGTTACCACTAAAATTACAAAAAGAGAAATCATGTATAGTTCTATATATAAATCAATAAATGAAACAATGAAATGAATGGGAAAAATAGTAAAAATAGGAAGACATGAAGAAAGAAGCAGAAAAAATGAAATAAATGCAAAGCATGATACAAGGTGATAAAAATAAATATAAGTAGATCAGAAATCATAATAAGTGTAAACAGACTGCATTTATTCCTTGTTTGTAAAGATTGACAATCTGAAGTTAAACAAAAAACAAACGTAAAGCAGGTTTGTATGAGATATTCTGAAATATAAGAACATGAAGTTTGAAGGTAAATGGATAAAAAATAAGCTATACCCAGCAAAAGCAAATAAAAAATGAAATTCGATATGTTCATCTTCTTTTCAGTTAAATAAATTTCTGGCAAAAAGTATCAAAGATAAAGATAAAAACTACAATAATGACAACAGGGTCAATTTAGTAAGGATCTATACAAAATTGTTAAAATTATAAATGCTTACTTGCATTGTTTCAAATATACAAAGGAAGCCAAAAAATATAAACACATTTTAGGAAAGGAAAAATTGTATTAAAATTATAATACTCAAGTCATGTTTGACTTCTGTGATTACAGAAAGTTCTCAAATGTGATACATATCCATCTTTTGTTATCAGTATTTATTATCACAGTTTTGTTGGGGGTTTTTTGAGACAGAATTTCAGTCTGTTGCCCAGGCTAGCGTGTTAGCCTAGCTCACAGCAACCTCAAACTCCAGGGTTCAAGAGATCCTCCTGCTTCAGCCTCCCGAGTAGCTGTGACTATGGGCACTCACCACAATGCAAAGCTAATGTTTTTCTATTTTTAGTAGAGACAGGGTTTCACTCTTGCTCAGGTGGGTCTCAAACTCCTGAGTTCAAGGGATCTTCAGGTCTCAACCTCCCCAGAGCCCTAGGATTACTGGCATGAGCCGCTATGTCAGGTTGACTATTACAATTTTTCATTTCTTAAAATGTGTATGCATTTTTTTGCACCCTCTGTAAAAGGGGGGAAAAAGCCAGAATCTCAGAAGAAATTAACAAAATCCAGTATCATTATGAAAAACTTTAACAGCCTCCTAAGTGATAAATGAAACTGCCACAAATATGTAGAATATTTGAACAGCATATTTAATAATCTTGACTGATGGACCTAAATAGACAAATGAACCATCAAATTTAAAATCATATGAATCAAATGATACTCACTAAACATTTTTGAAAACTGGCCATATACTCCTTTTTTATTGCTAACACTAACATATTTTAAGAGGTTGTATCATGTAATCATATGAATCACTAACAACTGATCAACAATAATAGCTAATATATTACCACAATAGGTAATAAAAGTATTTTAATGATGCTAAGGTGAGTAAAGCACTATTCCTAATGCCTTACACAGGATTTCACTCCCATAATCATACCATTAGGTAGATACCATCATTATTTCTAATTTACAAAAGGAAAAAGTGAGACTCATGGAGCTACATAAATAGCCCAGATCCACACCACTATTAAGTTTGAACCCTGGTCTTACGGCTTTAGATGCTGCTCACCACCTCACTATTCTGCTTCTCAGTCTAGTTAGAGTTATATATTCATAACAAAAAGAAAATAACGATAGAGTTCTGACGTAAGGCTAGGTCTATGGATCAATGAAATAGAACTGAGAGTCCAAAAATAATTGGTCTCTCGATTGACATTTGTGAAGTCAATTGATTTTCAACAAGGGGTGTCAAGAAAATTAAAAAGGGAAAGTGTTTTCAACAAATGATCCAGGAAAACTGGATATTCACATACAAAAGAATAAAGTTAGAGCTCTTCTTCATACCACTCACAAATACTAACCCAAATATAGATCGTAGACCTAAATGTAAAAACTATAAGTCTAAAACCATTAGAAGAAAATTTAGGGGTAAATCTTCATGTCCTCGTATTTGGCAATGAATTTTTAGATATGACACCACAAACACAAGCAACATAAGAAAAAATAGATACATTTGGCTTCATCAAAATTAAAAACTTACGCTTCACCAAGGACACCATTAAGAAAATGAAAAAAACTTCAAAAGCACAGGGAACAAGATCAAAAATAGGCAAATGAAATTGAATCTGACTAAAAAGCATTTGCACAGCCAAGAAAATAATGGAGTGAAGAACAAGCAATATGAAAGATAATATTTATGATTCATACACCCGATAAGGAGTTAATATCCAAAATATATAAGGAACTCAAGCAACTCACCATCAAGAAAACAAATAACCCAATTAAATAAAGGACAAGGGACCTGAATGGGCATTTCCCAAAGAAGATATTCAAATGGCAAACAGTTATGGAAAATAATATTCAACTTCACTAATCATCAAGGAAATGCAAATTAAAACTACAATGAGCTATTTCCTCATACCTGTTAGAATTGTTTTAATCAAAGAGACAGAAGATAATAAGAGTTAGGGAGAATGTTGAGAAAAGGCAACTCTTATGCACTGTTAGTAGGAATGTCAACTCGTGTAACTACTATGGAAAACAGTACGGAGATTCCTCAAAAGATTAATCATAGAACTACCATAGGATCCAGCAATTCCAGTTCTAACTGTATATCCAAAGAAAATAAAGTCAATATATCAAAGGGATATCTACACTCACATGTTCATTGCCTCGATATTTATGATAGCCAAGATATGAGATTATTACTGTCTAACAAAGGATGAATGGATAGAGAAAATGTGGTATAAACACACAAGGGAGCACTATTCAGCCTTGGGGGAAAAAGGGAAATCTTGTGATTTGTAATAATGTTAATGAACCAGGAAGACATGATGCTAAGTGAAATAAGTTAGGCGCAGAAAGAAAATACTGCATGATCTCACCTAAATCTCTATAAAAGTTGAAACACAGAAGTAAAGAGTAAAAGGGTGGTTTGAGGACGGGGAAAGTAGTGAGCTGTTGGTGAATGTGTATAAAGTCTCAGTTAGACAGGAAGAACTTGTTCTGGAGATCTATTTCAGAGTGTGATGATTATAGTTGACAAGGTAGGACATGCTTGAACATTCCCAAGAGAGTAGTTTTAAAATATTCTCACCACAGAAATTAATAACATGTGAAATTATATATGTGTTAATTAGCTTGATTTAATCATTTCACAATGTATACAGATAACAAAACATCAAGTTGGGCCCCACAAATATACATAATCTAAAAAGAAAGTGAACTGGTGCCCCACAGAATGGGAAACATCCTTTGCAAATCACATGTCTCCTGAGGCACTCATGTCTAGAATAGGAGAACATTTACCACTTGATTACAAAAAAAGGCAAATAACTCATTTAATGAGTGGACAATGAATAGACATATTTCCAGAGAAGGTATGGAAATGGCCAATGAGAACATGAAAAGATTCTCGACATCATTAGCCATTAAGGAAATGGAAGTCAAAACTGCAATAAGATACCACTTTGCACTCTTTAAGATGCCTTTAATCAAAAGAAAGTAATAAGTGATGAGGGTGGGAAAACATTTGAACATACACACACTGTTCAGGGGACTGCAAAATGGTGTAGCCTTTTGAAACCCAATCCAGTTGCTTCTCAAATGGCTAGTTACTACATAACCCATCACTTTCACTCCTAGAAACACAAAATTATAATAGCATTACAATCCTTAAAGAAATTGAATCCACAGTTAGAAATCATTCTTCAAAATAAAACTCTAGTTTCAGACAGTTTTCTGCTGAGCTCTACTCACTTTGAAAAGACAAATAATTCCAAACCAACACAAAATGTTCCAGAGGAGACTAAAAGAAGAAGCCCTCTCCAGTATGTCTTATGAGACTAGTAAATTGTGATTCCAAAACCAGTCAAGGAGAATGTGATAAAGAAAAGCACAGAACAGTCTCACTAATGAAAAACAAACAAATATCCTGAACATAATATGAGCAAAGAGAATCCAGTCGTGTATAAAGCAGGTGATGCATCATGACAAGTTGGATTTTTTCCTCTGGAATTCAAACTTGAATTAACATTTGGAAATCAAGGAATTATTCACCACATTAATAAGTGAAAGGAGAGAAATGGCATGATTAAATGATCAGATGCAGAAAAGAAAGCGTTCAGTAGGTGTTATAGTCCATTTAGTAAAAGAGCACTTGGGGGGGAGGGGGAAAGAAAACTTAATCTGATAAATAGTGCATTTAAAAAAATTGAGGCGAGCATTTTACTGGATGTCGAAGTGACAAATTATTTCTATTTAATATCTCAAAGAAGATAAAGCCAACCTCTAGCTCCTTTTCTGGTCAATCATCCATTAGAGAGTCTAGAAAGTGAAGTAAGTCAAGAAAAAAATATGTGTAGGGATTAGAAAGGAAATTAAAATGCCATTCCTACATGGATGATGTAGTTTCTCCATACAGGAAAGCCAAAATTATCCACAAAAAATTACAAAAATTAAAGAATTTAACAAGGTTGCCAGTTTAAAAACAGCCAATTGATAGAGGTCAGCAGTAGCCTTTCTAAATCCCATTAACAGTTAGAAAACTCAACATCAAACACTAATAAAATACTTAGGCCTTTTTTACTTCCTTGTATATTTTAATTAAATGTTAAATTCAAAGTCCATTTGGAATTTTGAGTGAAACTACAACCAATCTATGTCTAGAAAACTCTAGGGAGACATTATATCATAATTTTTTTGTGAATAGCTGCACATTAGCATTGGTAGAGTTTGAAACATAAGGAATAAAGTCACAGCTGAGTACCTAGAGTACAAGTCCTTTTTGCTCAAAAACAGACAAGACTGAACAGATTGGAGGTATAAAGGAAATAAAGAAATGGTCAGACAACATTTAAGATACAGGTAGTACTAAATGCCTTGCTAATCTATTTATTTTCTTTTTTAGAGACAGAGTCTCACTTTGTCCCCCTTGGTAGAGTGCTGTGACATCACAGCTCACAGCAACTTCCAGCTGTTGGGCTAGGGTGATTCTCTTGCCTCAGCCTCCCAAGTAGCTGGGACTACAGGCGCCCACCACAATACCCGGCTAGTAATCTATTTCTTAACAGGTTGATGAGTATATAGATGTATATTTTATTATTTTTCCTTGTACTTAAACGTCTACTATAACTATTTTATTTGTTATAAATGAAATTTTAAATGTTTTATAAAAGACATAGAAATAGAAAGGAATATTAAAGGTCATCTTCTAGGTGATTCTGAGAGGATGCCTTGACAGTCAGTTGAAATGAATCTTGATGACCGCTATGATGACATTAATACCAGCTTCCTCTATGATACACTACTAAAGAAGTTACTTGTTCCTGATAAATATACCCAAGTTGGTGAGGGGTTTGCCTTCGAAAATCACCAGCTAGCACAGAATGAAGGTTGTTTATGTTGCCCCATGGCTTTCACAGGCTGGCTTTACCGCCTGCTTTGTTCCCAGGGCAAGGAGGGCCCGAAGCTGCCCTCCCAGCCGGGGTTACGCCCTCCCAGTGCAGCCTAGCTCTGCCCCTGCTAACACTGGAACAACGGAGGTGCTAACTCACATAATAGATTTCTGTTCCTGCAATTATTTTTTGAATTTTTTTTCAGAATCTGGATACATTCATGGAAACACGTTGCATGAGTTTCATCCGTTTTTACTGACCTTGACAGGACAGTCGTCATTTAGAAAGTGATTAACATAGCAGTGCTGCTATGTGTTTGCGGAAGCACATTATCTCATTTAATTTTTCACATACAGTGAGATAGATACTATTATCATATTAGTGAAAAAGATTCAGGCCTTAAAATGTAAAAAAAAAAAAAATACCAAAGTTTTCACTGCTCACAAGGGACTGAACTGGGTTTGAGCCCTGACTTGGATGGTTCTACAGCCCAGGGGCCGGGGCCCTCATCTGTCCTCCCTTTCTCAGAAGTTGGAAAGCTCTGATCAAACACCACCTTTAAGAGGGAAGGCACTGAAGCCCCAGCATAGAGGTAATTACGCAGCACAAGTCAATTTTGAATGCTTAACTAGATAGTAAATGACCAGCGTGACATAAGGAGGCCTGAGGATCAAGGGGGACCAGCTTCTTCAGCTGCTCCCTGCTGGTTTCCGGTTTCCATATCTGTAAAAAGGCGTCGGATGACCCCTGGTTCCTAAGCTTCTCTGGCCATAGACTGTCTCCCCAGAAGTGGGTAAATGTACACAGCCGTGCAGATTTGCCTTTGGTGTCAGGGTTTTGCTGCTCCCATCTTTAAGTCTTGTTAGATAAATCTGGATCATGCAGATCTGTGAAATCTCTTCTAGCGGAGGAATCCTGTGATTCTAAAATATCTCTTCATATAGCTATAAAAGGGAGCCTTCCTTGCCAGCCAGAGGAAAGGACCAGGCGCCTTTGGTCCAGGACCCTGAGCTATCTGCAAACAGAAACGCAGTGGGGCCTCTCTGATATTTTAGTGTCTACTAAGGACGGCTTTGTGTCAGACTTGTCGGCAGGAACACAGGAAATGAGGATGGGGGCATTAACAGCCTTTGTAAACAGCACCTTCAAGGCCTTCAATCACCAATTTGAGGGTGTTCACCACCAGAGTGGAAAAAAAAAAAAAGGAAAAAGCCAAACAGGAAATGCAATGAAGGGACATGAAAGCAGATCAATAAAGAGAGAAACATTTGGTTTGAAGTCTTAGCTTTAAAATAGTGGGAACCCCCCTCCTCGGTACCCCCTCCAGAAAGTAATTTGGGGCATCCCTGCAGGTCTGGCCCTTAGGTGTAATTGCTCCAGATTTCAGCCACCCAGAGGTTTAGAATTCCAGGGCTTGTGCAAAGAATTCAGTTTGAGCATGTAGATTTATTGCCACCTTTTAAATAGATATTTAGGAAAAAAAAAAAAAAAAAAGGGACTCACTTAATGCTGGAAGTAAATATGGTGGACTTTCCCACCCCCCTTCTTCCCAAATGCAGGCGAGGTGAAAGGAATTTTCCTTTAGAGCGTATGTTCAGAAGACAGTGAAATGTCGAATCATGGAAAGGTTTCCCTGGTTGAATTTCTGGAGTGGACAGGCAATGGGATTTTCCAGGACAAGGAATCCCTCAGAGCCTTGAGTGTAAGACACCAGTTCCTGCCCTCCCCTAGGTCGTTCAGAATCCAATAGTCCCTAGAAGAAGGTGCAGCATTGTCCCTGGAAATGTCAGACACACGAAAAACCAAGCTCTGTGAAGACCTGAAGAAATATTGGGTCCCCCAGGCAGCGTAGGAATGAGGAGAAAACAGAAACGTGTTGCATCTGCGGCCTTCCATTTTCTTTTAGGCATTCACTTTGTTTTTAAGATCTTGAACCAAATGCCAATTTCATGACCACATTATGCCTTCCTATTGTTCAGAGATGGGACCAGAGATTTGGAGAAATTCTAGAAAGAAGACCAAGTGATTGGAGACAGAAGCACTATTCCAATCATTTGGTGGAAGTGGTCATTAGTTTGTGGTATAAAAAGATGAAACATTCCAATCCCATCACTAACTGGTTTAGGGAGCTCACTTTTTCTCTGCAGCTGGGAGAGATTTTTGTGCAGATTTGATGAAAATCCCAAATGATTTTCCAAACTGTACTTTGCAAATGGAACAGCACCAATTCACACTTTCTGCTAATTTTATAACAACGGTTGTGTTTAAAAGTAAACACCTGTCATCTCTTAGTTCTGTCATTCAACAAAAGGAACACCTAGTATATTGAGTACAGGATTTCTTGATGCATTCAGTAATGTTTTCCTAACACATTTCCTTTGATTTGACCTCTCAGTGAAGCACTCAGCAAACAACAAGTGGATAGCACAGAGTAAAATCTTTCCCCACCTTCTTTCCTTTCCTTCTCTTTTCTTTTTTTTTTTCAAACAGAGTCTCACTTGTCACCCTTGGTAGAGTGCTGTGACATCACAGCTCACAGCAACCTCAAACTCTTGGGCTTAAATGATTTCTCTTGCCTCAGCCTCTGAAGCACCTGGGACTTCAGGCGCCCACCACAACACCTGGCTATTTTTTAGTTGTAGTTATCATTGTTGTTTGGCAGGCCCAGGCTGGATTCAAACCCACCAGCTCCAGTGTATGTGGCTGGCGCCCTAGCTGCTGAGCTACAGGAGCTGAGGCCTTTCCTTCCCTTTTCACAAAGGCAAGTTCTAGGCAGAAAGTGAAGCCCTGAAGCATTTTAGGCTTTGGACCCACCCCCACCCCACCCACGCCCTACCACCACACAGAGACTGGATGAACTTGAACTAGAGGTACTTTTATTTTTATTCTCTGTTGGGTTTTTAGGAGGCAAACATTTTACAATGAATACTTTATGACATCTAAATCATCTCCCCCTTTCTAAACACTAGTGATTTACAGGTCTTAATTTTGTAGCTATCCCCTCCCCCCCCCCAAAGACTTTCCTCCCCTGAGACTTCATACTTGCTTCACATTCCTCTGCTTGGATGACAGTTTCTGTGGCCACCAGGTCACGGGGCACTGACTCCATCAACCATTGAGGCTGTTACCTTTCTCTTGGGCCAACTTGAAGGAAGCTGGGTTCTGTGGGAACCGCATGTCACACCAGGGCACACATCAGACGGTAAGGTCTGGAAGTTCCCATCAAAACCCCCTCAGCTACTGGCTCTCAATCATGGCGGCATGTTGGACTTGGCTGGCAAGTTTTAATAAATACTACGTTCCACTCTTCTTTCCCAGAGACTTTGAGATAAATGTTGGTGTCCTGAGCATCGAGATTTTTTTTTAAAGTTCCTTAGTAGATTCTGCTTTGTACCCATGTTCAAAAACTACTGCCTTACAGCCTTTTCATTCTTTGTTGATTACAGATTTTTCCCCTGCCCCGTTGACTTTAGAATTACTGTATCCCCAAATATGGGAAAACTCCTATGCACATCCTTTGAACAAGCTTCTGAGATTGGGAATTTTAATAGCCATCAAACAACCTCCCTTCTCCCCACCTTCCCATAGCCATCCCTGGAGAAGCTGCCCACGGAGCTATTTATAAAGATAATGCTCATGCTGAGATACAAATGGCTGACGTACCCATAGAACCAAACCAGTTCTTTCAACAAAACTGCACTCTCTTCTCTGATTTCCTGAAGTCTTTATTAAAACCCACCCCTCATGCATTGTGATTGGCTTCTCCATCAACATTAGAATCTTTTCCTGCTCCAGTTCAGCGCCTGGGCTCTGTGGTACCTGTGGCACCTTTGTAAGAAGTTGCAGCTTTTGTCAGCATGTAACTGAATCAGTGCCAAAGAGTTCT
The DNA here is from genome assembly GCA_963574355.1 of Loris lydekkerianus. Classification (NCBI taxonomy): domain Eukaryota; kingdom Metazoa; phylum Chordata; class Mammalia; order Primates; family Lorisidae; genus Loris; species Loris lydekkerianus. The sequence goes on along the minus strand of CAUYPK010040684.1, from coordinate 8,764 downwards.
CACGTTCAGAACCCAAAATATGTGGTGTTTTAAGGAAGGACTGTCCAAGCTCAGTGGGATGGGAGAAATCTGAGGTTTAATCTGGGAAATTTCACATGAAAGGCATCCAGCCAGCTCATCAAGCTCTTTCTTCCTAAAATTCTCATCTTTATGCCAGGTGCAAAGTGACTTTAACACTGAAAGGCAAAGTATCTCTTACGCCATAAAACACTGTTCTGGGTAAACACGAAGAGGTTTACTAGAGAGAGTGTAAATGTCCCAGGAAGATTCGATAATGGCTCCTCAGCAGATGCAGCCCCTGTCATCTCTTGCCATGGATGGAATACTTGTCCCTGACGATGTGAACAGGAACCTGATGCCCTTTCTGCAAATCAGAACAGAGAGGTAGGAAGTAAAACAATCAAATCTAAAGGTGAAAGTTCATTTGATTCTGGTATACATTTGCAGAGTCTAAGACCAATTTCAATACCCCCAAATCTAAGGGTATGATGGCACATGGATTCTCAAGTGACAAGTGTAGATGACAGGGTCAATAACTAGAGAAGAATTGTGCCGGCTGGGGCGTTAGCCTGTTAGGTCTTGAAGGTTCTCAAGGCGTGAGCAATGCAGGGAGCCGGGGGAGTGACACTGTTCCCTCGCCAGTGGCTGGGCGTGATACCATTCCCCTGTGCACTGCAGCTCCAGTGAATGAAAGCGGTTGAACACCACAGCTTTTGCTTTGCTTGAATGTCCGTGACCTTTAAATCAACTTCTGGGACCACATGACCTAATCCCCTAACCCCTCACCACATACAGAATCTCAGCCAGAAGCCTTGTTTAGGTAAAAATGCCATTCTTCCTGACTATGAGAATTGAGCTCAATAAAATAGTCCTTTGAAATCATTGTGCTGAGCTTCGATTAGTCCCTTCCATTTTTCTTTGACATTTTAGGTGGGATGACTACCAGGAGTAACCTGGTCTGTGTGAAAGATATAGTTAAAGAGGCGGAAAGAGAAAGACCCTTTCTGCAATCTAGAAATTACTGCTGGCACCAAGTTTTTTTTAGATGAGCAGTGGTATAAATTGAAGGCAAGTGAGACTTAAATTAACTTTAAAAGGCAGCAACATTTTGGGAAACTAAAGGGTTTTTTGCCACTGAGGAATCGATATTCTACAATATATTTATCCATATCAGAATTCTGATTGAATTTCCTAGCTCTGTCATCTGTTCATTTTTCTTTAATTTAAAATTATTTTTTAAAGAGGTAATTCAGGTACGTGGAACAAAATCTAGATGGAACAGAGGGTGTACAATTAAAAGTAGCCTACATCCGCCAGGTACAGGGGCTCACCTGTCATCCTAGCACTCTGGGAGGTCCAGGTGGGTGGATGGCTTGAACTCAGAAGTTCAAGACCAGCGTGAGCAATAGCGAGACCCCATCTCTACTAATAATAGAAAAATTAGCCAGGTATAGTAGTGGGTGCCTGTAGTCTCAGCTACTCAGGTGGCTGAGGCAAAAGGATTGCTCAAGCCCAAGAATTTGAGGTTGCAACATCATGGTCCTCTACACACTCATGTGAGCTGCGACACCATGGCCCTCTGCACTTTCTATGGAGTGAGACTGAGCCTCAAAAGAAAAACAAAAAGTGAGCTCTGTCCCATGCAAATGTGAGAAGCAGCATTGTCTTGGACTATATGTTAAATACACAAACACTAAGGACAGCTAGTGAGCAAAAACAGAGGTCCATGCATACTTTTTGTAGTATTTGATGCCACAGATAAGTCCTCACAAAATCAGCATGCAGGACCACAGGCTGCAGGTTGGACACCCCTGGGCTGGATGCAAAGACCACACGGCTGGTAATACCTGGTGTGGCAGCTTACCGGCCCTTCCACAGCCTCAGGGGTGGGGGGTGGGGATCTTACTTATGGAGGAGCATCATGGGTCCAACATATGATACCACATTTGACCCCATCAGTACCATGTCAGGACCAGCTGCATAATTTGTTGAGTTCAGTGAGGAAAATATTAAGAATTTAAAAGTAAAAACAGCAGAGCACCAAACCAAGAGTGAGGTCACATGCCCATCAAGCCAGCCTGAGCCCCCCATCCGAAAGTGTTGAGTGGGTCACTATGAAAGTTTTGAGAGAGACTGTGTGATGGTTCATTCTTACACTCGCAAGAAACACCGTCGACCGCGTCCTTCCTGACCCACCTGTGCAGGCTGGAACTGGCTCTGCTTCTCGGGGCTGCCAGGGGGTCTTTGTTTGTTCCCTTCTGTGCAGACCTCAGTAAATAAACATGGGAATGAGACCCACAGAGGCAATCCGACTTGGCCAGAGTTGATTTGTCAACGAGAGTCACTTCCTACCTGCACTGGCCCCCACAGTCTACCTGCAATCCTGACTGGCTTAGCCGCTCCACTTTTCAAGAGCATCTTTCTGGGGTTGGGGGTGCAAATCACTAGGTGGTAACATCCATATAGTTCAATAAGAAAGGAGCCTGCCTGGTAAATGTTTAGGATGATAGGCACATTATGATAATTCAAACAGAATCACAATTCTTATCTTGGATTACAAAATGCCATTCTGAATACAAGTTCATCGATAAATCAAATAAGTATGTCTAGTCAAAGTAGGAGAACTACTTAACATTATAATCAAAACCGATACATATCTAGTGGAAAAACTATCCAGTCCCTAAAATACTTCCACAAGCGATGGCTACATACTTTGGCATGAACTCCCTCCTGCCCCTTCAAAAAAATTGAATTTTTTATTCCAAAAGGGAGACTGTAAGTTTTCTCACAATATCATATCAAACACGAGTACAACATTATGCATTCAAAAGGCCTCAGCACCCAGCAGCCCCAGCATCAAATGCACTTGCGTTGTAAGCCGAGACTCAAGGAAACATTTATTTGTTTAAAATATTTTTGCCCATAAGTTTATACAAACAGCAATATTTCATTTCAGCGTGTTTTAAGACAGCCTCATGCATAGAAACCCCAGATCCTGTCTGGGATCATACTTACATCTGTAGACAGATTTCATTATTTCTTTCTTTGAAGTCAGATATCCACTGAGAATTTTACATATGAACCTGGTTCACTGGGAGGTAGGCTGTCGGAACGGACTATAGAAAACCATGTAACCCTTTTGCATCATATTCATTATTTTCTCTATGAATGTGGCCAAGAGTACAGCAGCCCTGATGGCAGAGACGGGAGCCGGAACTGGTGGCCGACAGAGCCTGATGTGTATTCAAGGGGAACCGAGACGCAGAAGGCCGGTGATGATGTGGCTGCAACAGGGAGAGACTGCAGTCGTCTTTTACCAGGAGCCCCATTTTTTTAATCTTCAAAGGAGGAGCCTTTACAATGTCACTGTTGATTTCTTAGAGTATCAAAGTTCTTATTTAAGACCAAGCTCAATCTTCCGCTGTTCTTTTTTTCCTGACTTCATTTTATAAACCATTGGCATCTTCTTTTATTGTTATCATTAGTGAGCACGAGCTACACCAGCGATGCTCAAAGTATGGCCCCAGAAAGCAGTGGCATTGGCATCACCTGTGCACCCACTGAGCCAGCAATGCTGGGGTGAAGGGCCAGCGATCTGTGTTTTGAAAAGGTTTCCAGTTGAGTGTGATGCGAACAAAGGTTTTGGATCCACTGGGAATGAGTTATCCGGAGAAATAAGGACGCTTCAGTGCTGCTTTATTCCATCACTCAGAGGCAGGGTGGGACTGACACACGTCCCATTGTTCCCTGGGTACCCTAAAAGCAGGCATATTCTAAAAGCAAACGTGACTACTCTTTTTTTTTTTAAATTTTTTAAATTTTTTGTAGAGACAGAGTCTCACTTTACCGCCCTCGGTAGAGTACCATGATGTCACAGGACTCACAGCAACCTCCAGCTCCTGGGCCTCCGCGATTCTCCTGCCTCAGCCTCCCCAGCAGCTGGGACCACAGGCACCCGCCACAATGCCCAGGTATTTTTTTGTTGCAGTTCGGCCGGGGCTGGGTTTGAACCCACCACCCTCGGTATATGGGGCTGACGCCCCACTCACTGAGCCACAGGAGACTTCGTTTTTTAAAACCAAAGGTGATCTAGTCGGGCATTGTGGTAAGCACCTGTAGTCCCAGCTACTTGGAAGGTTGAGGCAAGAGGATCACTTGAGCCCAAGGGTTTGAAGTTTCTATGAGCTGTGACATGACAGGACTTTACTGAGGGCAACCAACTGAGACTTCTGTCTCAAAAAAAAAAAAAAAGTTATTGATTCTCCAACAGATGCCTCAAAAATCTTGTGTTTCAATCCTCACTGGGTACCAGACTCACCTGCAGGGACAGCTGAAGTTAGGCAGATACTCTCTGCCCTCCCACTGCCCACATTCAATTGGTCCCTGATGGGACCCTAGTTTTGTAAAGTTATGGTTCTAATCAGCATTCAGGACTAAATTTCAAGGACTCCAAATTTATGACATTCTTACTACTCTGTTAGCAAACATTGTTTGGAGCCATTTTTGGTAAAAATCTAAGGTTTTCAGATTTTTAAAAAGCCATGCCTTTCCTATAAAGGAGACCTGGGCTCTCATCCTCCCTGAGTGTTGATGGAAAAGTTCCTTTCTCCCTTTGAGCCTCAATTTCCCTTGCTGTCCACTGATGATCTTGCCAAGTGACGCCTCCTGGTCCCATCACCTGGAGCTCTCTCCCCAGCGGTCCAGACGCTTCACAAAACAGACACACCAGACACTGGTGCCGGCAGGGCCCTTGATCAGACAGCCTAGCGTCGACAAGGCTTCGTCCCTAAGTAGAGTAAGGAACTGAGTCCACGTGACCCTGACATGGGGCGCAGGGAATGATTTCAATATTCCAGTCTCCCTCCTGCGCCCAGATGTTCTAGGCTCTAAGAATGCCCTTATAAATGGCAGGCTGCTTGCTGAGACCTCAGTAAGTCCCTACCCCGCATCCCAGCGGTGCAGCTTGGGAATTCTCAATGCTTAGCAGCCAGCTCAACCCTCCCATCTCTCAGATGAGGCCACTCAAGGACCAGCAACCCCTGTGAGCCCCAAGGGAGCGGCCAGGACTGGCGTTGGTGTGACCTCTAAGGGGGCAGCGTTCATCCTTGCTTGCAGCTAATGGCCAACACACAGTTCATAAATCAACAAATGAATCAATGGCAAGTTCTATTTTTCTTTTAAATTTCAAAATCTTACAAGGGCACAACCGTTTTGGTTACGTGATTTCCTCTAGTGCAGTCTGAATCAAAGACGTAAGTGTGCCCATGACCTTGAGCATGTGCATTGTACCTGGTAAGTGTGAATGGCCTCCTCCTCCCTCCTCTTCCCAGGGCATGGTTTCCACTGAGCTGTACCACCACACTCCCACACGGCTGTCCATCAATTAGCTCCAGTTTAACACTGAGCACACGAGGTGTTTGTTTTGCCATTCTTGCCGTACGTCATTTTGAACGGTTTCCAGTTCCATGCAGGTTGTTACAGAAGTTAGTAGCTCCCCATTTCTTTTTATGGCTGAGTAGTACTCCATGGTACACACACACCACACTTCATTCATCTGCTAAGGTACGGATGGGCATTTGGGTTGATAGTTCTTTTCAATTGTGAATTGTGCTGCAATAAACATTCACGTACACGTGTCTTTTTGATAAAATGACTTTTTTTCCCCTTTATACCCAGTATGGGACTGCTGAATCACATAGTAGGTCTGCGGTTAGTGATTTGAGCTACCTTCATCCGACTTTCCATAGAGGTTGTACTAGTTTGCAGTCCCACCAACAGTGGACAGGACCCATTAAGTTCTATTTCTAAGAAAAGAGCCAATGAGAATAGCTGTAAAAGTTGATGACAATAATGATGATAAAGAAACCTTATATTTGCTAAGGACCCCTCAGTGACACATTGGTTTACATGCCTCACTTAATTCTTGCAACAAGCCTATGAGGTGGGTACTGTCACTACCCACATCAAACAGGTGAGAGACTGGAGCTCCAGAGGTTACATAACTTGCCCACGGTCACCAGACAGCAGGTGGTAACGGTGATTCCAACCCAGCCTTGTTTGACCTAGAACTCACACCCCTGTGTGCCATGACTTTTCATTTCTCTCTGTACATGCCCATATGATGTTTACTAGAATTATAGATCTATAAATATTTATGTTCAGACTCTATGCCAGTTTTGTATTAAGTCCTAGAGCCATGAAGATGGATAATATATGCTTCTATCATCAAAGGCTTCATACTCATACGGAGGAGACAGATATGGAAGTCACCAATATACATTTACAACTAAAGTACAAGTATATGCAAAAAGTGTATGATTAAGGGCATCCTTAATCCTGCCTGCATTACTATGTGGGCTTCAAAAAGTCAGTGAAGTAGAGTAACTGGTCTTGGACAGTCACCCGCCCTGCAGGGGAGCATTAAAAAAACATAAGAATGTGTAACGCATCTATTCATATACAAACATCAACACTTTTCTACATATGTAATATTATATAGGTAAACACTTTTACAAAATATGCTGATTGTTAAAAATTCCAAAATGCATCTATATTTTATCAAGTAACCTAGGAAATTCTTTGAGATCTGATAAGGTTGGGTAACATGCATGTGTGTGAAATGGGCTTTATATCTCTTCTTTTATATGTGCTTGTATTTTTCCAGGTATGATTTTTAAGTAGAATAGAATTATTTATGGAATTTAATAAAATTTGGAATTCTATATGCCACAAGTTAAAATGTGCTGCTCAAACCATAATTTCTTATAAGTAAAATCAGTATCACAAGCTGAAAATAAGGGAAAGGAGAAAAGGGCTGTGGGGGTTGATAAGCTCTCATCTAAGGTGCACAATGTAAGGGTACACAGTACACCCCCTGGGTGAAGGGCTCGACTACAACTTGAACTTTACCTAAGAAATGCAAACAAAGTAACTTAATCGTCTGTACCTTCATAACAATCTGAAATTTAAAAAAAAGATATTTATTGCAAATCACATTGTCCTGGAGCTACCTGGAGACTCAGGAATCTAGAAACATAAATGGAAAATTCCACTGTGTGTGGTGAGACTTCTTTTGTCAGCACTGAATGCTTTGTATAAGACACAAAAATGATGTCTCCATTAGACCCGCAGGCATTTCAGGGCAGGGTTTGGAAAGGTGGCACCATATTAAAAAGAAAAAAAAGCTGAAACAGAACTTTTAAAATATGCTTTTCTGAAACATACATATAAGACTATGTGGTCCTAAGCAAAGATACTCAAAACGTGTTTGTTAAATGATTCAATATATACGGCTATTTCTAAACTGGATCATAATTTCTTAAGATCAGCATTAGAGAAAAGTTGTATCCAAATCGCTATGTCTTACGTAAGCTATGCAGGAATAATTATGGAAAGTACTGCCAAATATTATTTTTTTCTCTATCTGTTGTCTTTCAGCAAAAGCACCTAATGGGGATCGTTCTTCAACACTCACCAGTCCAGTTTACTGGCCATAACGAATTCATGCTAATCCAGATTGCCAGTCTACCTTCCACTTTGCGTTCCCCTGGTTGCCTGTCTGTTTACAATTTCCAATCACTTTTACAGTGCTATTAAGGAAGGCCTGCATTAACATTAAATATTTATAACCCTGTGATGCTGATTTAGAATTTAGCTTTGGAGTAAAATCTGTTAATCGGTTCTGCCGGGATTTGTCTTTCCTCCGAGGGGCTGACGACACCCCCAGTCTGAGGTCTTCCTTGGTGCCCGCAGCTAAAATGACAGCAGTGAGGCCTGGTGATTTGGCACTAGAGACTGTGATGAAGTAAGTACGGTCGAGTGTGGGAATGATGCAGGCCCAGAAAGCATCTCTGAGCGAATTTCCAAAGAGTCTACAGTAATCGTGCTCTGCTCAGAACTTACTGCAGCTACAAAGGCTTGACCCATGTTGCTGCAAGTTAGTAAGATTCAGTTCTGAAATTGGGGTTTGAAGAAGACATTCTCTTTTTGCTATATTTACCAACAACAAAAATAAATATAATACCTTTCTTGCTCCAACATCAGTTTTAAATCAGACCTTTGGTGGTTCTATGTTGCCATGTTTTAAGGGTTATGGATCAGCTTTATGGAGATGGACTGATCAAATGGCAAACACCAGCTCATTGACTCAAACACAATTGTCAGGACTTGGCGGCTTACTTCTTTTATCTTTTCTTTTCTTTCTCCCCCCCCCCCCCCTCCATTTTCCTCTTGGCGGCTTCACTCAGGCTTTCATTATATCCAGCAAAAAATGTATCTTTCCACTGCAAATCCAGAATTGGATCTCACTGACTCTGTCTTGCCTGGCTTTGTCAAATTACCAGGGCTTCTCTAATCCTGGTGGATGGGCGAACTAGCTCCTCCAATCGTGGTGGAGGGGGAATGAGCTCCTCCAATCGTGGTGGACAGGGCTAATGAGCTCCTCCAATCGTGGTGGACGGGGCTAATGAGCTCCTCCAATCATGGTGGACGGGGCTAATGAGCTCCTCCAATCGTGGTGGACAGGGCTAATGAGCTCCTCCAATCGTGGTGGATGGGGGAATGAGCTCCTCCAATCGTGGTGGAGGGGGAATGAGCTCCTCCAATCGTGGTGGAGGGGGAATGAGCTCCTCCAATCGTGGTGGAGGGGGAATGAGCTCCTCCAATCATGGTGGACAGGGCTAATGAGCTCCTCCAATCGTGGTGGATGGGGGAATGAGCTCCTCCAATCGTGGTGGAGGGGGAATGAGCTCCTCCAATCGTGGTG
>CAUYPK010040678.1:0-22460 GCA_963574355.1 Loris lydekkerianus | reverse complement strand
ACCCATCAGCCTCTGTGCATGTGGCTGTGCTACAGGTGCTGAGCCTGTTATGATCTTTTTTTTTTTTTTTTTTTTTTTTTTGAGAAAGAGCCTCAAGCTGTCACCCTGGGTAGAGTACCGTGGCATCACAGCTCACAGCAACCTCCTGAGCTCAAGTGATTCTCCTGCCTCTGCCTCCCAAGTAGCTGGGATTACAGATGCCCGCCACAACACCCGGCTGTTTTTTGGTTGCAGCCATCGTTGTTGTTTGGCAGGCCCGGGCTGGATTCGAACCTACCAGCTCAGGTGTATGTGGCTGGCGCCTGTGGCTCAAAGGAGTAGGGCGCTGGTCTCATATGCTGGAGGTGGCTGGTTCAAATCCAGCCCTACCCAAAAACTGCACAAAAAAAGGGGGGGGGGGAACGGTATAAAAAAAGAGTTTTCATCACTAAATTTTTTTTTGAGAGCCTGCTCACATTAGCTCTTGCAGGATTTTGTTTTTAAATCCATTGGCTGCTGGCTCGCCTATAGCTCAAGCCACTAAGACACCACCCATATACACTGGAGCTGGTGGGTTCAAATCTGGCCCAGGGCCTGCCGAACAACAGTGACAACTATAACTAAAAAATAGCCGGGCATTGTGGCAGACCCCTGTAGTCCCAGCTACTTGGGCGTCTGAGGCAAGACAGTCGCTTTAGCCCAAGAGTTTGAAGTTGCTGTGAGCAGTGACGCCCCTGCACTCTGCCAGGGTGACAGCTTGAGACTCTGTCTCAAAAATAAATAAATAAATTGGCTGACACCCACAGCCAGAGTTGGCAAGCATCACAGATGAGCACCACGCTTGTAAACTCCCCAGGGCATAGTCTCTGTTAGAAGTGAATTAGCCTAGAGCAGATAGAAATGCAGCTTAGCTTTCTCGTGTTGTGTCTCACCTGGAATGACACACACAGCCATCGTATACTTTAAAGCCATCCAGGTTCTAATTGTCTGTCAGTACGACCTTGTTCGGCACCCGAATAAATCACTTGTAAAGGATTTTACCCATTTCCTTTTAGCACTTTGTTAGGTAATGTAGGTTACTGTACTATCCGCATTATTCTGTGCTTCACCCATTTGGAGTTGTGCTCCCATTTCTGTTTTTTATTTTACCAACTTCATGCCTTCTGCCCCTTCTTTTGTTACAAGTCTAAGATTCATAGGGTAGCTTTTATAAAAAGTATACATTATTCCATTCTGCTGCTTATACAGTCATCTTTCCTGCCTCCATCTGAGTTTCATGGTTTCAGTTATCTACAGTCAACTGCAGCCTAAAATATTACTACAATTAAGATAGCACTTCTTGGCTCAGTACCTGTAGCTCAAGTGACTAAGGTGCCAGCCACATACACAAGAGCTGGTGGGTTCAAATCCAGCCTGGGCCTGCCAAACAGAATGACAACTACAACCAAAAAATAGCTGGGTGTTGTTGGGGGCACCTGTAGTCCCAGCTATTTGGGAAGCTGAGGCAAGAGGATCGCTTAAGTCCAGGTATTGGAGGTTGCTGTGAGCTGTGATGCCACGGCACTCTATCCAGGGCCACAGCTTGAGGCTCCGTCTCAAAAAAAAAAAAAAAAAAAAAGATAGCACTTCTTACAACGTGTTATGATTCTTCTAATTTATTATTAGTTGTTAATCTTGTTCTGTGTCCCATTTATAAATTAAACTTATTATAGGGTGGTGCCTATGGTTCAGTGAGTAAGGCGCTGGCCCCATGTACTGAGGCTGGCTGATTTGAACCCAGCTGCAGCCAAACTGCAATAAAAAATAGCCGGGCGTTGTGGCAGGCACCTGTAGTCCCAGCTACTCAGGAGGCTCAGGCAAGAAAATTGCCTAAACCCAGGAGCTGGAGGTTGCTGTGAGCTGTAACGCCACAGCACTCTACCGAAAGCGACAAAGTGAGACTCTTGTCTCTTAAAAAAAAAAAAAAAAATTAAATTAAATTTATTATAAGTGTATAAAAAAAACATACCATATGTAGGGTTTTTGTGCTACTTGGGATTTCAGCCATCCGCCGAGGGTTTGGGAACATACTACCTTGGATAAGGAGGGACCACTGTATTGCTCCACAAATTACAGTGTAGTGGCCTGTCCTGTCTGTGTAATTCTCAGAAGGCAGCATTGGAGAGAACACTCAAAGGGAATATGGAAATCTGGGCATGATTCTTAGGTTTGCTTCTACATCTGTAGAGCGCAGTAGGTCAAGTGTATGATCTCCAAGGCTTCGACCTGAACTATGCTGGCTGCTGTACTCCCAACACTGGCCAGCTTTGATATAGTGTGGCCCGTCAGGGTTAATGAAGTGAGTAGGATTTGCTGTGCTTTCTCATTAAATGGTTTTTCCATTTTAGAGCCTCTGGTCATGCTCACAAGCAGCAGCCTTACAGAGTTGCTTGGTGGGTGACCTAGCTTGCAATTAGCCTAGTGCTCAACTTTTCTAATGCTGTGGCCCTTTAATACAGTTCCTATGGGTCGCAACCCACAGGTTGAGAACCGCTGTTCTAGATCCTCTCCAGTTTTTTTTTTTTTCTTTTTTGAAAAAACTAGTCTATTACTTTCCCCTGTCATTTTACTTTTTCCTACTGTGGGCTTAATTCTAGATGTTTGGGAGCCTGAATTTTCATTTCTGAAGACTTTTTTTTTTTTTTTTTTTGGAATAGAGTCTCACTCTGTTGCCCAGGGTAGAGTGCCATGGTGCAGCCTAGCTCATAGCAAACTTAGACTCCTTCCTGGGTTCAAGTCATCCTCCTGCCTCAGTCTCTTGAGTAGTTGGGACTACAGGCACCTGCATGACACCTAGCTAATTTTCTCTATTTTTAGTAGTCGCAGGGTCACTCTTGTCAGGCTGGTCTTGAACTCCTAAGCTCAGGGCTTCCCAAAGTGCTAGAATTATAGGTGAGAGCCACTGTACCCAGCGTTTTAAAAAAAAAATTAATAGAAGTTAGACTCAGTGCCTTTGGCTCAAGCGGCTAAGGGGCTAACTACATACACCTGAGCTGGCGGGTTCGAATCCAGCCCAGGCCCGCCAAACAACGATGGCTGCAACCAAAAAAAGAACAGCCAGGCGTTGTGGCAGGCGCCTGTATTCCCAGCTATTTGGGAGGCGGAGGCAGGAGAATCATTTGAGCCCAGGAGTTGGAGGTAGCTATGAGCTGTGCTACCATGGCACTCCACCCGGAGCAACAGCTTTTGAGGCTCTGTCTCAAAATATATATATATATTTTATTTTTTTGGCACCAGCCCCATATACTAGAGGTGGCGGGTTCAAACCCGGCCCTGGCCAAAAACAAAAAATAAAAACAGAGAGAGATTAGAGGTTAATATAGTGCTGATTATTTGAAGTTATAAGAAGTCTTACATCCACTTAACTTGATAGTGCTTCAAATAAGACCTAGGGAAAAGGAAATAATTGATTTTTTCCCCCTTGTCATCTTATTCCTTTTCAGGTTTTGAATGAAGAGTGTGATCAGAACTGGTACAAGGCAGAGCTGAATGGAAAGGACGGTTTCATTCCCAAGAACTACATAGAAATGAAGCCACATCCGTGAGTCAGGTTCCACTGGGCTCCCAAGGGTTGAGACCAACCTTCTTGTTTCAAATAACTGTTTTGAAAATTGAAGTCACTGGTATGGATGTCATGCCTTTTATTCTGTCTTTCCAGGGATTGAGAAAATGTGTTGATGTTGCACCTCAGTAATAGTGTATGATGATAGTGTAATAGTCAATAATAATACTTGTTACAGATTGACAGTAACTCTTGGTGGTCTTGAAAAATAAAACAATCATTTTTGCGAGTCTGCTATTTTTCTTTAGATATTTGGGGCCAGATGTGTTTCATAATTCTGCATTTTTTGATTTAGAAAAGGTACTTAACAGGTGGCTTTGTGTTTATATGATTGATGATCCTGTGGAGCAATATCTTAATCTTTGTATCCCCAGACCACAGTGTTTAGCATATAATTGTTCCCACCAAATGTTTATTCCTTCTTTTCTTTTTTTTAGAGACAGTCTCACTTTGTCACCCTCAGTAGAGTGCTATAGCGTCACAACTCACAACCACCTCCAGCTCTTGGACTTAGGCGATTCTCTTGCCTCAGCCTCCAGAGTTGCTGGGACCACAGTCGCCACCATTTTTTTTTTTTTTTTTTTAGAAAAGCTATCACCCTGGATAGAGCACTATGGCATCATAGCTCACAGCAACCTCCAACTCAGGCTCAGGCTATCTTCTTGCCTCAGTTTTTCTATTTTTAGTAGAGATGGGATCTCAGTTATGCTCAGGCTTGTGTCAAACTGGTGAGCTTAAGTAATCCACCCACCTTGGCCTCCCAAAGTGCTAGGATTACAGGCATGAGCTACTGAGCCCGGCCAGCCAATTGCCTTTTTTTTTTTTTTAAACAGTGTATTTCAAACCCATAGAGTACTTTATGTTGTAATTTGTCATTAACTACAATTTATTTTTTATCGAAAATAAAATTGAAAAGATGGCGCCTGTGGCTCAAAGAAGTAGGAGGTGTAGTACCTCAAAGTACCGGAGGTGGTGGGTTCAAACCCGGCTCTGGCCAAAAACTGCAAAAAAATTAAATAAATAAAATAAAATTGAAAGACTGGGTGCAGGGGCTCATGCCTATAATCCTAGTACTCTGGGAGGCCAAGGCAGGTAGATTGTCTGAGCTCAGGAGTTTGAGACCATCCTGAACCAGAGCTAAACCTCATCTCTAAAAAATAGCTGCACGTTGTGGCAGGTACCTATGGTCCCAGCTACTTAGTAGGCTGAGGCAAGAGAATCGCTTGAGCCCAAGAGTTTCAAGTTGCTGTGAGTTGTGCCACCATGGCACTCTACCAAGGGTGACAAAGTAAGACTCTATCTCAAAAAAAAAAAAAAAAGGAAAGAAAAGAAAATTGAGTTAATTTTGTCCAGGTGCCATGGCTCACATCCGTGATCCTAGCATTCTGGGAGGCTGAGGTGGGTGAATTGACCCTGTTTCCCTCCCCCCCCCCCCCAAATTTTTTTGAGTTAATTTTAAGCTGGACAAGAAAACACTGCAGCCATATGTATGTATTTATGCACCATGAGGAAAGGTCTAGAAACATGTATTATAACGCCCAATAGTTGCTGTCTTTAGGGAATTTGAAGGAAGAGTCTTGCTTTTTATTTTTATTTCATGCACATCTAGGCTATTTTAATTTATATTCATTACTTTATATCTTAGTGAAAAGAAAGGAAAATGCCTTCCCAGTGGAAGATCTTGGGGCCTAGGAGGAGAGGGGCTGCTGCGAAGCTTCACCCTACCCTGTGCAGCATAGGCAGTGTGTGAGCCAGGGCCGTCTTGTAGAGTTTCACTCTGCTGTCCCCAGAGTGCTTCCTACTTAGACATTAAACCATGAAAGCACTAGAGATTAGGAAATGTTTAAGTGATTTCAATACTATACTGTTAGCTATCCTCTTATATCCAGAGATCATTCCACTCTATTAATATGTGGCTTCTCGTGTGTGGCACAGGCCCCTACACTTGAGTTTCTTACAGAAGCAGGTGGGTATTATGGTACCAGCTCCACAGCAGCCTGGCACTGGTATGTGCAAAGTGAGAAAAACAGGAGCAGGCAGAGGTGGGAAACTTCTCAGTGTCCCTTCCTGGCAGCTCACATCCTTCTATTTGAATTTTAGTATGATATATTTTAGAGACATCTTAGAATATGGTTGCTTATATGTAAGATATATCAATTAGATTTATAACTTTCATGGACTATTGGGTACCTTTGATACTTGTATATTAAATGAATGCTAGTTACTATGAAAGATAGATCCTCATTAGTGATGGTTTCATTTTGAAAGCGCGGGCAGCTATGGCTATGAGCTCTCATGCAGGTGTTCTCCTCCTCTGAGCCATGGGCCAGGGTGTCCATGAACTGTGCCCCTTTCTTCTGGCCAAAGTGAATTAGTGTTGGGAGCAAAAGAGTCTATAATGTGCTTCAAATGAAAAACTTCATTTTCCAAGTAGCTATTGTATATATTGTAAATTACGATGTTCCTGATGGCTTCCAAAGGTCACTCTGAGCAGTGACCACAGAGGACTCGACAGGAGTGCTGACTTTAGGTGCTGTTGGCAGCTGCTCTCACAACTGAACCTTTTCCCCTGGGGCTGTGAGCAGGAGTCTCCATGCCTTCCCCATCTTCTCCCCTTTTCCCTTACTGCACTGTGACAGAGTTGCCTCCTTATTAGATGGCTACAAGGAGGCCTGTCTTTCCCTGTGTGGTCAGTCTGTCCTATACTCTAGCCCATTGGCCTGGTCTTCCTGGGCACCAGCAAGGAACCTAGTGGACATGTGTTTTCCTCTATAGAAAAAGTGCTTGGACAGGTCACTTTGTAGACAGTGGAGGAGGGCGAAGTCATTTGAAGTTCCATCTCTGGGGAGGACCTAGGGTCCATCCTGGGCACTTTGGGGCTGGGGGCAACTTCCCTGGTAAGGAGTGTTAGGTTTCTAACATTTCAAGAGCTGAATATCCCATTTCTTTGTGGAGGTGTTGACTGGCTTGCCTTCCTTCCTTAGGTGGTTTTTTGGCAAAATCCCCAGAGCCAAGGCAGAAGAAATGCTTAGCAAACAGCGGCACGATGGGGCCTTTCTTATCCGAGAGAGTGAGAGCGCTCCTGGAGATTTCTCTCTCTCTGTCAAGTGAGTATTTCCTGCTTTGCCTGGAATCCTGTCTCCAACTTGGTCTCAGTCATGAAGCCATTGATCAAGTGTCTGGGTACATACAAACCAGTAGAAGTTTAGCCTAAACAGTATTTTAATTTTGCATTAAAATCCTTATTTCTGGCTCTTCTTGAAAATTAGTCCTAACACCGCTAGGTGTTGATTCCCATGTGGAAAATCTTCCGGAGCCGGGCAGCAGCTCCCCCAGATGACCTGTACCCACAGTTTTCTCTAATCCTCACCACTCCTGCTCCAAAATCCTCTCCCTCAGCCAGGCACCCTTGCCATATGTAGGGTTCCTGCTTCTATCTTTAATTGAGTAACTCATCGCTATTGTGGCTGCGATTGCTTGCCTTTCTGGTAGCTTAAACCTCCCAACCCCATCCTAGGTCCCTCACATCAACTTAAAAATGTTAGCAAAGGGATTTGGGGTTTGTACTTTCCCCAGTGGTGAATTTGAATGTTGGAGGGGAGTTGGTAAGCAGGGAATGGGGAAGGTAGAGACTTCAACTACCTTGGAAAGCACAGAGATAATAAACTAGGACTTAAGGATTCTAAGTAGTACACACCTCATCTGAGAAATTAGGATGTTTGAATTGTTCCCATGTTTTTGACTTTGAGTCATTTTTAGTTATTACATTATCATAGAAAACCTTCCCTCCAGGAATCTGACTGATCACTTCCTCAGTCATATGAGGAAATGATTAGGTTATGCTCAGATAGCTGTTGTATTTGGAGGACAGTTAGTTTTGCACGGTCGTAGCTAACTTCAACCTCCAGCTCCCAGGCTCAAGTGATCCTCCTACCTTAGGCTCCCAAGTAGGTAGGACATATAGGCTCATGCCACCATACCTGGCTAATTTTTTTATTTTTTGTAGAAACTGGAATCTCACTGTATTTCCCAAACTGGTCTTGATCTCCTGACCTCAAGTGATGCTCCTGCTGCCGTGGCCTTTCAAAGTGCTGGGAATACACTCATGAGCCACTGTGCCCAGCCAAAATTGCCACCAGTGACAAAATCATTCCCCATTTAAAGCATGAGAGTTTGCATTTTCAGAAATGAACTGAATATCTTGTTTTAGGACCAATATATGATTAAAGTATGGATTTCTTGAATGCAGATTTAAATTTATAGTTGTGTTCTTTTTCTTTTTTTTTTCTTTTTTGAGACAGTCTCACTTTGTCACCCTCGATAGAGTGCTATGGCGTCACAGCTCACAGCAACCTCAAACTCTTGGAAGTTGCTCCCAGCCCCAAAGTGCCAGGATGGACCCTAGGTCCTTCCCAGAGAAGAAACTTCAAATAACTTTGTCCTACTCCACTGTTCTACAAAGTGATTCTCTTGCCTCAGCCTCCCCAGTAGCTGGGACTACCAGTGCCCACCACAACGTCCGGCTATTTTTATTTTTATTTATTTTTATTTTTTTTATTTTTGACACATTTTATTCAGGTAACAGTCTGATCACACATGGTCCTCTCAAATGAGTCGAATGTAATCAGATGTTAAAGCTTGGTTTTCAAACATTATAGCCGATGATGCCACGCTTGCCTATGATCTCGCCAACATAAAGCCACATCCACACTTCAGTGGCCACCAAACCATTCAGCACAGCTTCCTTAACTGTCAGCTGTTTGAAGCTACCAGTTTGAGCACTATTGACTATTTTTTTCAGGCTCTGAAAAGCTCTAGGGATCTCAGCAGGGGTTGGAGGAACCAGCTCAACCTTGGTGCAGTACCAAAATGTAGCCAATCAAGGCTTCAAATAAGTCACAGCAGCGTTCACCAGTGCCGGGGCCTTCTCTGCAAGGTTACGGACAAATTGAGCCATGGTGCTAGGATGGAAAGACAGTCCCATCCGGCTATTTTTAGAGATGAGGTCTCACTCTGGCTTAGGCTGGTCTTGAACTCCTGAGCTCAGGCAATCCACCCGCCTCAGCCTCCCAGAGTGCTGGGATTACAGGCATGAGCCACCACGACCCCCCTCGTGTCCTTTTTCTAAAGGCAGAAAGGTTTAAGGTGATATTTGTAATAACCTCACAAGTGTATTTGCTGTGTATTCCCAACATAATGAATATATGAAGAAGTCAAAGTGGATGTATTTAGCACAGTTTTCCTCTTGTACGAAGGCTTTCTGAAGTGCCTGATTGGGCATACACAAGTCAGGGTCTGAGGAAGAGCATCTCGGCATGTGTTTGGGGAGTATTCTCTCTCATGAACTTGTATGTCATGTGTTTTTCTTTTATAGTGACCCAAGTACAAATGAGACAGTATTGGGTGAGGGGGACAAACAGTTAATTACTACTGGTGGTAGCTAGAGCCACTGGAACTAGGGACTGCATGTCTGCTGAGCAGCCACCACCTTTTATTAAATTGAGTATTTTAGGGAGTTATTATTTTGTTATAGAAGTAAAACAGGCATCATTACTGGCTTTGACAACACCTTCAAAGAATCAGCAGTCTCTGCTGTGTTTCTATACTCTAACTCTGACATGAATACTGTAGTTAATGTGTACACTGTTGGGGTTCTGCACTCTTTTAGAAACCACCCGCACGGCACTAAGGGAGAGTGGGCCTCTGTGGGGCCAGTTGTAACATGTGAATAAGCCCTTCCAAATGAAGTGCTCTCACCTACATTTTTGTACATGAAAAGCGGTGCTATCTCCAAACATGTGCTATCCCATATTTGGTTGCTTCCTTGAGGCTTAGTGCTGCCATCTGCTGGAATGTTCTCCTGAACATTAAGACTGAAAGCACTGGTTGAGAAAGGCATCATAAGAGTAACTTGTTTCCACTTAGAAGGATGCACTCATCAGTCCTTCCCCCAAACATCCTGCCATTCCAACCTCCTGAGCTTCGCTGAGGCCTAGCCTGGGTTTCCTCTGCTCTGTTAACCTGCCAGCCCCCACCCCCACCCCCAAAAGCCTTCTGCAAAGACAGGGATTACTGGGAGTTGCCTGAGCTCAGGAGGCCATCCTGGACCCGTCTTAAAAGTATTTAAAGAAAATAAAACATTGTTTTGTTGGACAAAAAAAAAAAAGACTAAAAGAGAGGAGAGAATTGTTCATTCAGTGAACAGGACAGGCAGAGTCCTCACTGAGCTTGTGATCTAGCCGCAAACCACTGTGAGAAACCAGGGAGGCTTACACCGGTCAGTCACGCTTTTGCTGGTTTTGCCAGACAGTACAAGAGGAAATGTGTTAATTGGTGATGGAGAAATTTGGGGTGCCTTTTGGTATCTAGTCCTCTCTTATTGTCCCAATATGTCCTTTTGTTCTGAGACCTTTTTCCCTCTAGTAGAACTAAAATTTCTAAATGGAAAACATAACTTTGAACTGTTCCTACTTACAAGAGAATTTTTCAAAGTATTTCCAGCTCCTCCTCACCTGCTTCCTATCCTGCTTTTTCTAATCTTTAAATATCATATAAAGTTTTAATTATTTCGGGGACATTAGTTAAGTAACACTCCTTGGGCTGGGTAAGGTAGCTCACGCCTATAATTCTAGCACTCTGGAAGGCCAGGGTGGGTGGATAGCTTGCATTCGAGACCAGCCTGAGCAAAAGCGAGACCCCCCCTCTACGAAAAATAGAAAAACTGAGGCAGGAGGATCACTTGAGCCAAGGAGGTTGTGGCTCTGTCTCTGTAGCACAGTGGTTATGGTGCCGGCCATAACCGAGGCTGGTGAGTTCGAGCCCAGCCCGGGCCTGCTAAACAACAATGACAGCTGCAACAAAAAAAAAAAAAAAGAAGAAGAAGAAAATAGCGGGGCATTGTGGCAGGCTACTTAGGAGGCTGAGGCAAGAGAATAGCTTAAGCCCAAGAGTTTGAGGTTTCTGTGAGCTGTGACGTCATGGCACTCTACCAAGGGCAACATAGTGAGACTGTCTCAAAAAAAAGAGTTGGAGGTTGTTGTGAGCTAGGACATCAAGGCACTCTACCCAGGGTGACAGCTTGAGACTATCTCAAGAAAAAAACAAAGTCACACTTCTTGACTAAAGTGAGGTTCTGCCTCATTTGGTAGGGTAGAGGGCACGTGGACATGTGGAGTAGGTTAGGGCATTCTCTGTCTTACATACACCTTCAGAATAAGGCCACAACTGGTTTTCCTTGTCTAGTGAGGATTCTTCATGTTTCTGGTGCCTGTCACCAAAATGGAGGTGTCCTCAGGGATGTTCAGTGCTGTCCGGGCGCTCTCCAGCCAGAGTTGTGGTGTTTGCAGTCCCTGGTCCCCTTGAGCTGTGAGGAATGTCACCTGTGGTTCTCTGGGAACTCCACTTGACTGGGCAGAGAGCCCCTTGCCAGCCAGGACAGAGCCCTTTGGCTGTTTCACATGTTTTCTCTGCCCTTTCCCAGGTTTGGAAATGATGTGCAGCACTTCAAGGTGCTCCGAGATGGAGCCGGAAAGTATTTCCTCTGGGTGGTGAAATTCAATTCTTTGAATGAGCTGGTAGATTATCACAGATCCACATCTGTCTCCAGAAACCAGCAGATATTCCTGCGGGACATAGAACAGGTGCCACAGGTAAGCCTAGGAAGAGAGATCTGGATTATTCCTAGCAATTAAGAATCACTTCTCAAACTAGCAAGTACCCTTCAGAGGATTGCTTCTGGGGCTTCTGTGCTCATTATTCAAAATGTAAGCCTTTTTTCATGCTAAACATTTGTAGTTTTGAATCAAACGCTTTTGTCTTCCCGGTGGCTGCCCTCTGAGGTGGTATGCTGATGTTTTGCCACCTACCTGTCTAGGGAGGTCTTTTACACACATACTCAAAAGATTCTACCATGGAAGCCAACCGTGAGGAAGATTCCACTTGTGAGGGAGTGGAGTCTCACTCATTCCTATATGCTTATACCTCATTCCTAGTCACTGGTTAAGGTTCCTCCCGCCTTATGGTATTCACCTATCGACTCTGTAAACCTTAAGGCTGTTGTAAATGGTAGAAACTCAGATCCTGGGATGAATAATGTGTGCACATCTATTTCCGCCTTGTCACCCATCTGACCCGAGAGGTAGCTGACAGTCAGGAACACAATGTGTGTTTTCTCCCCACTCTTTTGCAGCAGCCAACATACGTCCAGGCCCTCTTTGACTTTGACCCTCAAGAGGATGGAGAGCTGGGCTTCCGTCGGGGAGACTTTATCCACGTCATGGATAACTCAGACCCCAACTGGTGGAAGGGGGCTTGCCACGGGCAGACCGGCATGTTTCCCCGCAATTATGTCACCCCAGTGAACCGGAACGTCTAAGCATCAGGAAGAGATTATTTAAAGAAAATGAAATGTTTAGAACAAGAAGAATTCAACCCACAAGCTGCCTCTAACTGCAGCCTGTGAGGGAGCTCAGAACACCTGCTGGGTCACCCTGGTGACCCTCTCACTTTGGGCGGAACTTTGGGGGGCGGGAGGGGCGCTGGATATAAAAATGCCAAAACTTACCTATAAATTAAGAAGAGTTTTTATTACCAGTTTTCACCGCTGCTCTTCTTTTCCCTCTTTTATCCTTCTTTTCATCCTTTTTCTCTTCTGTCCTTCAGTGCATGATGTTTAAGGCCATCTATAGTCCTAGCTGGCACAAGTAATAAAGACAAACCAAGTGGGCTGGTATTTTCTCTATGCAAAATGTCTGTTTTAGTCAGAAGGACTGAAGGAAGGACAACTGTTCTGTGTTCTTCATATATACACACACAGAGGAGAGGACAGGGCAGATTGAGGCCATTACTGCTCGGCTTCCACCAGAGCGCGGGGTCCCATAGACACCTGCCTTCCACCCAGGCCCCAGTATATTTTATCCCAGTTGGAAAGAGAAAGGGGGTGGAAGAGGGCATATTGTCTGCCCCCTTTGGCTTCTCAAATCAAAACTCATGTCCCATTTTTCACTTTTTTTTCCCCTTCCAAATGGTATTATTGAGCATGTTTTTTCATAGTGCCTTTTTCCTTATTTTAAGGGTTGCTTTGAGTGGTGTTTTTTTTTGTTGTTGTTTGTTTGTTTAATTTGTTTTGTTTTAAAATAAGTTAAAGACAGTCCAGAGCTTTTCAGCCAATTTGTCTCCAACTCTGTGTAAATATTTTTCCCTACTGGAGGGGGAAACAGGGTAGAGAAAAGGAGACAAGTGAAGTGGAGGGCAAGGGCCTTCACCCGCCCGAGCTAAGCCAGGCATCTTTAGGGTTCAGCTTTAACATTTGTGAGCCCTCAGAGTTTAAGGGAACCTCTGGCCCAGGGTGCTCTGTGACCAGCTGCCAGCGGAGGAAGAGAGGTGAAGCCCTTCCCTGTCTGCCTAACTCGGGGGGTCAGGATCCTTACCCTTGTGGTCTCAGGTGTTGTCTGCCCCTCCTTCCCTCCAGTGCAGCCCCCCAGTGCAAACCTCTGGAGTTAGCAAGTTTCAAACACAGGGAAGCTGGAGGAGAAAATCTACCTAAACTGTCGTGTTTTAGTTGTAGCAGGTTATACCGTATTCCGACCCTGGGGAAGAAAATGAGAGTGTTTCCTTTTTGTTCTTCTTGCTCTAAAGTTAGGTTATGGCTATACCTGTGTGTCCCTTGACCTGTACGGATAAGCACGAGGACAGCGTCAAGAAGCCGAGCGGCAGGATTATTGCTCGTGTCTCTGTTCACAGTGGGCTGTGTTTGTGCCTGCTCCCTCGAGCCCTACAAGCGAAATGTCCCAGAAGCAGGGAGAATTGGGGAAGGAAAGGTAGATAGGAAGGCCAGGACCACTGCAAAGCTCTCCGTGTCTGTCTTCTATCCACTTTTGGTCCCTTTTAAGGATATGCTTGTCAACTTCTCTCCTCCTACTCTTCTTCCCACAACAAAAATGAGGTTACTTCCTGGGAGTCAGGGAGACAGCCTTGGGCTGTCATGGGAGTCCCTGGGACTCTGGTTATGGACATGAACTCAGCCTGGAGCTCTGGGCAGTGCCTGGAGGTAGCTCCTCTTCTGGACAGCGCACATCCTGCCCCCCTCGCTCCCTCTCATTCTGCTTTTTTCTTCGCTGATGATAAAAGGAATCTGGCATTCTATACCTGGACCATTTGATTGTTTTATTTTGGAATTGGTGTATATCATGAAGCCTTGCTGAACTTAAGTTTTGTGTGTATATATTTAAAAAAAAAATCAGTGTTTAAAAAGACCTATGTACTTAATCCT
The DNA here is from genome assembly GCA_963574355.1 of Loris lydekkerianus. NCBI lineage: Eukaryota > Metazoa > Chordata > Mammalia > Primates > Lorisidae > Loris > Loris lydekkerianus. The sequence continues at coordinate 8,610 of CAUYPK010040678.1, read as the reverse complement.
TTAACTCTGCGGATAGCATTTGGTAGGTAGTGATTAACTGTGAATAATAAACATACAATGAGTTCTTCACTCCGTATCTTTTTTTCCCCCCCTTGTCTTACTTAAAAATTGTAAAACGGGGCAGTGCCTATGGCTCAAAGGAGTAGGGCGCCAGCCCCATATGCCGGAGGTGGTGGATTCAAACCCAGCCACAGCCAAAAACTGCAACAACAACAAAAAAAATTTGTAAAGCTATGTCAAGTGTTAGGTCCAGGATTTGGAGGCTTGACTCGTATGGCTGACACTGCCCTGGGTGAATATGTGGGTTCCATTGGGCTTCTTGAGGAACTACATAACAGAGAATCTCAGACCCCATTCTCAGGTTTAGGATATTTTGGTTGAGGGCAAAACAAGCACATCTAGTGTTTTTGATGTAGAGAAACCACAGGCCACACTTTGGAAACTCTGGTCTAAACCAAGAGCTTTGGGAAGACAAAGAGCTTGGCTTGTTTGGTTCTCCCTCTGTATTAAAGGAACAGGGGGGCAGAAAGACCTCTGATGAAGCAGGTTTAATGTGCTAACAAGCTGAGACACACTTGTTCAGTAAGCTGCTTTTCGGGTGAGAGTGGGTCTGTTCATCCACACTCACAGCTAACTACAGAGACCAAAAAAAGGTTTGTTTAGAGAGAGACTGAACAGAAAAGAAATTAAGTCCAAGGAATTTCCACTTAATATTCGTGGTCTAGTTTTTAAATAGAACTCAGCCTCCCACCTCACTAGGGCTATGCTGCTTGGGTGGGGTAGTTTTCAACCCACCCGTTCCCTGCAGCCCCCTCATGCCAGAAGGAACTTTACCAGGTGCTACCCTGCCACTCCACCGAGGCCAGCTGCCTCAAAGCTGGGCAGAAATTTCCAAAGTGGGCCATTTAAGTGAAAAGGCAGTGACTGTCATTTATCCTCACTTGGGGCCTTTTGCTCATTTCCTTGCCCCTCGTGCCCTCCATTTGCTTCAGAAGAGCATCTGAGTTCATGGGAAAATCGCTGCTTTTGTGCACCCATCAATTTGCTCACGGCTTCCTTGACAATTGGGTCTCATGGGTCTATAACTCCTGGGAAGGCATCTGGGTGGAAACACCTTTGGAAAGTTTCCCAACATCTTCCAGAATTATTCTAGCCAAGGTAAAGCTAGGGCTGGCCAGATTGCCCCCTAGATCACTGACACTATTCCCTATATTTTAGTGACCTGGGAGCTTGTGACAGGCTCATCTTCGGGTGTGGCGGAGACTGTGATAAACTGCAGTGCCAGGCTACTTAAGCAGCATTTTGTAAAGAGAAAAATGCCATTGCACAAGTGGTCTGCCCTTGGAAACTTGTTCCACTTGGCCACCTTAGGTGATCTTAAGCTCAAAACGTTTGCTTTACAGAATTCCTGGACAACTTAGAAAAAACTGAAAGTGGGATCGTATTTATGCACCTTGGAAATACTCTTAACTGAAGACACTGTATGTACATGGCTCACAGATTTCATGGCCCTGAGCCCTATTTTACATCCAAGAATAAAGAGAAAGATGCTCTTGGACTTCTGTGTGTTCATTCGGGAGCAGGGAGCTTCTTAAACTAAGTCCTACAGGGTCCAGGCCCTTCCCTGTGGCTAGCAGCCCAAGGCAGATGAGTTAATGTGCTCACCACCAAGACGCTGGCACCAGAGCGTTAGGGATGGCTGGCTCAGGTTATGTACCACTGTTAAGGAAGTAAAAATGCAATTCTATGTGCCAGCAGCACTGAGATACCAATATTACATGATGGTGGTATTGATTCAGCCGCATGCTGTGCAAAGCATTTCAAACACTACTCTTTAACAGTTCCTCTAAAAGCTGTACTGTATCCCATTCAAAAAAGGAATTACTTGAGACAGTGTTTCATGTCTCAATTCAGGCCTTCCTGTGAGTACCACTGCTCTTAAGTCTCCAAGGAAAGCCTTATTTTCTGATACTCCTGAATAAGCAAAGCTACTCACCCGTAGGTCAGTGGTTAGGGCCCTGGCCACATACACCCAGGCTGGTGGGTTCGAACCCAGCCCAGGCCAGCTAGACAGCAATGACAACTGCAAGCAAAAAGTAACTGGGCAGGTGCCTGTAGTCCCAGCTACTTGTGAGGCTGAGATAAGAGAATTGCTTAAGCCCAAGAGTTTGAGGTTGCTGTGAGCTGTGACGCTACAGCACTCCACTGAGGGCAACATAGACTCTGTGTCAAAAAAAAAAGGAAGCGAAGCGATTTCTAAGTGTCAGTGGGACCTCTAGAATAGCAGCTGACACCGAAAGACTGCTTGCCTTGTGCTTAGGCTTGGGAGATGGGTGGAGGCTGGAGGGCTGATCTCAAGCTGTGCTGAGGCGGCAGGGAGGCTGGGCACACATGGTCTTTTTTTATTTACCCTCCTGCAGGTGCGTAGGGTTCACACATGAGCTTCGTTCCTAGGGCAACTGGTGTGTGACTCTCCTGGCCCTGGAATTGGAGGGGCATCTCTCCCTGTAGTTAGAGGCTGAGGGGAGCCCTGTTTCTTCTCCCCACTCCAGTGGCTGCCCTTTCCCCTCCTACACTGAGGCATGACTGCTCTGAGTCACTTGAAACTGGAAATTACCGCACTTCAGGCTTCTGTACACTAGATACAGACACATTTCTCAGCCCTGATTCTTGTGCTGTTAAGCGAATGCAAGCTATTGGGTAAGAGAGACTTTCACAGGGGAAATGAGCCCCGAGGCAGGTGGGGGAGCTCAGGAGAAGAGGGGACCTGACCTTGGTATTGGGTGAAATCAGTTTGGTCAATTACTAAGAGAACAGTAGGCAGGGTGAGGGGGTGGCAGGTGCGCAGAGAGGCGTCATTCCTGCAGTGAGGGCAGAGTCCAGGTGCGTCTGTGGGGCCCACTGGCCTTCACCCACTCTGCCTGCTGACACTAAAGGCTCCCAGAGGTCCTGTAGACAAGCCACTCAGTGACAGATGAGTGCTGGGAATACCCAATTTGCAGCAGCGCTCAGACCGGAATCCCAGGCCTTGCTTGTGGGCGACACGCTCCGTGAGCCACACACCCCGTTGTTTCCCACTGTGGCTGAGTGCAGAAGAGGACTCAGGTCTCCCACTAGACTGGACGAAAGCAGGAAAAAGTGTTGCATCGCCGACATTGGAGCAGCTCCCTACCTTCCTTACCCCGGGGCCACCCTGGGGGTAGGAGTTTAGGAGAGGCCTAGTGAAAAAGGTTTTAAGGGAGGAAGTGGAAATGCTCATTATCTTCTAAAATATAAGGAAGCATCAGTGACAGCTAAACCACAGGTCCCACGAGACTAGCACCTTCCCCACTGCCCAACAGATGTGGTGGCTCCTGGGTCCCAACTCCGCTCTCCAGGCCTAGCTGCTGAGGACAGCAAGACAGCTCTGTTTATTTCTCTATGTTCTGACTACTGCAGCTGCCCTTGTCCAACCATTGGACACGTCTATGTTGAGATCATTCCTGCCGCGCCTCCTCACCTCATTTAGGCCTCTACAAATGCTCCTCCCCAGAGAAGTCCTCCCTAAATGTAATTAGGAATGACATTTCTTGGCACTGTCTATTCCCTCCCTGCTTATTTTCTCCTTAATTCCTATCACTACCACAGGGTGGTAGAGCACCTGTTGTCCCATCTACTTGGGAGGCTGAGGCATTCTCCTGAACTCCTACCCCTAGAGTGGACTCAGATTTCCTTCTGTGCACCTGCTGTCTCTCTCCTTGTACTCCCACTAGAAGGCAATCCCCCTTCTGGTGGGACCTGGGGCACTGTTGCTTTCCTAGAACAGTGCTTGGAAAGCATGGGCTGCTTCATAGTACTTATCCAGTTTAAGAGTAGTTCCTCCCACCCAGGCAAGGTGGCTAGGGCCTATAATCCCAGCACTCGGGGGGCTGATCCAGTGGATCTTTTGAGGCCAGGAGTTCAAGACCCGCCTGAGCAAGAGTGAGACCCCATCTCTACAAAATAATTAGAAAAATTATTGGCATGTGATGGTAGGCATCTGTAGTCCCAAGTACTCAGGAGGCTGAGGCAGGAGGATCATTTGAACCCAAGAGTTTGAGGTGGCAGTGAGCTATGATGACACCATTGCACCCTAGTCTGGATGACAGAAGAAGACCCTGTCTCAAAAAAGTAGTATGTGCCAGATGCTGTGCTAGGAATAAGGCGCATGGTGCCTTGCTGGGGCTGGTGAGAAGGTGTGTGCAGAGTGGGGAGAGACCCAGCCCCACCTTCCCTGCAGTTGAGGAAGACCAGACAATTGAGCTTCCAATGGAGATCTGAAAGCTGAAAAGGAGGGTTGCTGGGTGGAGGGAAGGAGAATCTACTAGGCAAGAAGTTAAGACAGCACTCTAAGTTCCAGAAAGGCTGAATGTAAAGAGGAAAGGGTCGACATGGGGTCCAAAGAGAAGCTGGCACAGGAAATGGAGCCTGACCAGGCAGGGCTGTGGAAGCCCCAGGAAGGAGCTAGAAGTGGGCACTCTGAAGGATTTGTTTTCTTTTTTTTTTTGAGACAGAGTCTCACCAAGTCACCCTGGGTAGAGTGCCATGGTGTCACAGCTCACAGCAACCTCAAACTCGGGCTTAAGTTATTCTCTTGCCTCAGTCTCCCAAGTATCTGGGACTACAGGCGCCCGTCACAACGCCCGGCTATTTTTTGGTTACAGTTGCCGTTGTTTGGCAAACCCGGGCTCTAATCAAACCCGCCAGCTCTGGTGTATGTCACTGGCGCTCTAGCTGCTGAGCAACAGGCGCCAAGCCTGAAGGGTTTGTTTTCAAGAAGAGCTTTATGGAGATACTATTAACACATCATACAGTCCACCCACTTAAAGTATACCATTCAAGCCTGAGCAAAATGGGGAAATCCTCACTCTACAAAAAATGAAAAATCTAGCTGGGCACTGTGGCATGATCCTGTGGTCCCAGCTACCCAGGAAGGTGAAGCAGGAGGATCGCTTGAGCTCAGGAGTCTGAGGTTATAGTAATCTATGATTGTGCCACTGCATTCCAGCCTGGGTGACAGAGTGAGACCCTGTCTCCAAAAAAAAAAAAAAAAGTATCATTCAATGTTTTTAGTATTATTCACAGTTTGAAATCATCGTTTCAATTTTATAACATTATCACCACCCCGAAAGAAACCATGTACCCACTAGCATTTACTTCCTACTTTACCCCAACCCCTCCTACCTCCAGGTAACCACCAATCTACCTCTGTCTCTATGGATTTGTCTATTCTGGTCATTTCATTTAAATGGAATCATACACAATGTGGCCGTGTGTGTCTTTCATTTAGCTCAGGATTTTCAAGTTTCTCCCATGTAGTACCATGTGTCAGTCCTTCACTCCTTCTTATGGTGAATACTATTCCACTGTAAGCATCAGCCACATTTTGTCCATTCGTCATTTGATGGACATCTGGGTTGTTTCCACTCTGGTTATTATGAATAATGATGCTATGAGTATTCGTGTACAAAGGTTTTTTTGTTTGGTTTAAAATTTTTCTTTTCTTTCACTAGCTGTGTAGATTCAGGGTCCCAAAACATTAAGACTCAGAATTGAGCTGGGCATGGTGGTCCATGCCTGTAATCACAGCCACATGGGCGATTAAGGCTGGAGGGTGGCTTGAGCCCAACATAGTGAGATCTTGTCCCTAGGAAAAAAGACTTTTTGTTTGTTTTTGGAGACAGAGTGAGACCCTGTCACCCTGGATAGAGTGCTGTGACATTATAGCTCACAGCACCCTCAAACTCCAGGAATTGAGTAATAAATCCTCTTGTCTTGGCCTTCTGAGTAGCTGGGGCTACAGGTACCCACCACAACACCTGGCTAATTTTTCTATTTTTTTACTTTTTATTTTATTTTTTATTTTAATTTAAGACAGAATCTCACTTTGTCACCCTTGGTAGGTGGCATCATAGCTCACAGCAACCTCAAATTCTTGGGCTTAAGTGATTCTCTTGCCTCAGCCTCCCAAGTAGCTGGGACTACAGGTACCTACCACAACACACATCTATTTTTAGAGATGACGCCTCGCTCTGGCTCAGGCTGGTCTCAAACTCCTGAGCTCAAGCAATCCACTCACCTCGGCCTCCCAGAGTGCTAGGATTATAGGCATGAGCCACTGTGCCCAGTCTTAGAAAAATTTTTAAAAGACTCAGGATTGGTGCTCGCTTCAGCAGCACATATACTAAAATTGGAACAATACAGAGATTAACATGGCCCCTGCACAAGGATGACATGCAAATTCGTGAAGCGTTCCATATTTTTATGAATCCTCAACAATTAAAAAAAAAAAAAAAAGACTCAATTGTTCCTGTCTACAGAAATATTTAATAAATGCCAAAAGATTTGTACTATCTGAAGAGAAACTAGGATATTGTGTACAAGGTTTTATGTGAATATATCATGAAAGGATGAAAGGGATTTTTTGTTTTGTTCTGTTTTGTTTTTTTGAGACAGTCTCCCTTTGTCACCCTTGGTAGAGTGCTGTGACATGACAGCTCACAGCAACCTCAAACTCTTGGGTTTAAGCAATTCTCTTGCCTCAGCCTCCCAAGTAGCTGGGACTACAGGCGCCCGCCACAATGCCCTGCTATTTTTTGTTGCAGTTGTAGTTGTTTAGCAGCCCCTGCTGGGCTCGAACCCGCCAGCCTCAGTGTATATGGCTGGCACCCTACTCACTGAGCTACAGGTGCTGAGCCTGTTTTATTGTTTTAACCTTGCCTTACTCATTGGGAACTGAAAGGATTTAAGCAGAGGAGCAGACAGAACCCTGTTTGGTTGGAACAGAGGAGAAGGGGGCAATGAAGGGACCCTCACAGTTGTCCTGATTTGGGCGGAGTGCGTCAGAGAAAGCAGAGAGAAGCCCGCTGAGCCCAGCAGTGTTTAGAAGGCTGAGATGGGGGCAGCGCTTGTGGCTCAGTGAGTAGGGCATCGGACCCATATACCCAGGGTGGCAGGTTCAAACCCAGCCCTGGCCAAACTGCAACAAAAAAATAGTTGGGCATTGTGGTGGGCACCTGTAGCCCCAGCTACTCGGGAGGCTGAGGCAAGAGAATTGCTTAGCGTAAGCCCAAGAGTTTGAGGTTGCTGTGAGCTGTGTGATACCATGGCACTCTACCAACTGTGATAAAATAAGATTCTGTCTTACAAAAAAAAAAAAAAAAAAAAAAAAAAGAAGAAGAAAAAGGCTGAACTGGCAAACCCTAAGAGGGAAAGGCATAGGAGGGAGCCCTGCTTGAGCAGTAGGGGTCAACAGTGGCTGCTGTTGGGATGGGAACCCCAGAGAAGAAGGTAAGATGCGGGTGGTAGGAAGAGCCAAGAGGATGAATGAGAAGTACCCGAGGACAAACACCTAGGAGACAGCAAGGACTCCCAGCATGTCTGTGATCACATACTTCACTCTCACAAGGAAGCCCAGCCCCTCATCACCAGGCAGGGGGCAGAGGAGGCCACAAAGAAACTGGAGAGCAAGGCCAGGCACAGTGGCTCAGGCCTGTAATCATAGCACCCCACAAGACAGGTGAGTGGATTGCTTGAGCTCAGGAGTTTGAGACCAGCCTGAGCCAGAGCGAGACCTCATCTCTTTAAGAAAAGAAGAAAGGCACTCTCCTTGCACCTGGGGTCGTGGCCTTGCGCCCGCTGTGCAAGGCAGTAACCCCGGCACCTCCACGCGCCGGGGGCTCTGAGGTGCTCGTGCGTCCGAACTAGGTCTCTGCGGGAACCATGGGCGGGACCGCCAGCACCCGCCGGGTCACCTTCGAGGCAGACGAGAACGAGAACATCACCGTGGTGAAGGGCATCCGGCTTTCGGAAAATGTGATTGATCGAATGAAGGAATCCTCTGCATCTGGTTCGAAGACTCCGCGGTATTCTGGCTCTTACGGTGCCGCAGTTTCCGATGAAGAATTGAAAAGAAGAGTAGCCGAAGAGCTGGCATTGGAGCAGGCCAGGAAGGAAGCTGAACACCAGAAGCGACTGAAGCAAAGCAAAGACCTGGACCGAGAGAGGGCCGCTGCCAACGAGCAGTTAACCAGGGCCATCCTTCAGGAGAGGGTACGGAGTGAGGAGGAGCCGGCGAAGGCAAAGCACCTGGCTAAGCAGCTGGAAGAGAAAGACCGAGTGCTAAAGAAGCAGGATGCATTCTACAAAGAGCAGCTGGCTAGACTGGAGGAGAGGAGCTCTGAGTTCTACAAAGTCACCACCGAGCAATATCAGAAGGCTGCTGAGGAGGTGGAAGCAAAGTTCAAGCGGTATGAGACTCACCCAATCTGTGCCGATCTGCAGACCAAAATTCTTCAGTGTTACCAGCAGAACACCCACCAGACCCTTAAGTGCTCCACTCTGGCCAGCCAATACATGCACTGTGTCAATCGTGCCAAAGAGAGCATGGTTGAGAAGGGAGGATAAAATCTCTGCAAACACAGAAAACAACATTAATTCCAGAGGTGGAACTTTTTTTTCCTAGTAAGATGATAACCCATTTAACGAAAAGACCACTAAGGAGAAGACCACGAATGAGATGCACAAGAACAGATTGGACAGAATCATGTCATATTTTGATCAACAGTTTGAGAAGCTGCAGCCCAGGTCAGG
>CAUYPK010040675.1:0-36619 GCA_963574355.1 Loris lydekkerianus | reverse complement strand
AAAATTTTAAAAAAGTAAAAATAGATCTGACATTGAATCCTGTAATTTCTCTGCTGGGCATATACCCAGAAGACCCAAAATCCCATCACAACAAAGATATTTGTCCCAGAATGTTTATTGTAGTCCTATTCATAATTGCTACGTCATGGAAAAAGCCAAGTGCCCATCGATCAATGAATGGATTACCGTATATACTCGAGTATAAGCCGAGTATACAAAATTTGTGCCAAAAAACCCGAACTCAGCACAAATTTTGTGCCAAAAAAAACTTGGCTTATACTCAAGTATATACGGTAATAAATTCTGGTGTATGTACATCATGGGATATTATGCAGCCTTAAAGAAAGATGGAGACTTTACCTCTTACATGTTTACATGGATGGAGCTGGAACATATTCTTCTTAGTAAGGTATCTCAAGATTGGAAGAAAAAATACCCGATGTGCTCAGCCCTACTATGACACCAATTTAGGGCTTTCACATGAAAGCTATAACCGAGTTACAACCTAACAATAGGTGGAAGAGGGAAAGGGAGGGGCGGGAGGGGTGAGGTGGGGAGAGGAAGGGGAATTGGTGGGATTACACCTGTGGTGCATCTTACAAGGGTATATGGGAAACTTAGTAAATGTGGAATGTAAATTTCTTGGCACAATAACTAAGAAAATGCCAGGAAGGCCATTTTAACTATTGAGATGAAAATGTGTCAAATGGTCTATGAAGCTAATGTATGATACCCCATGATCATATCAATGTACACAGCTATGACTTAATAAAAATAAATAAACGAATAAAAAGAATGGAAGAAAAAGTACCCAATGTACTCAGCCCTACTATGAAACTAAATTATGGCTTTCACATGAAAGCTATAACCCAGTTATAACCTAAGGATAGGGGGAAAGGGGAAAGGCAGGGGAGGGATGGAGGAGGTGGGCAGAGTGAGGGGGATTGGTTGGCTTACACCTGCAGTGCATCTTAGAAGGGTATATGTGAAACTTAGTAAATGTAGAATGTAAATGTCTTAACACAATAATTAAGAAATTGCCAGGAAGGCTATGTTAACCAGTGTGATGAATATGTGTCAAACGGTCTATAAAATCAGTGTTTGGGGCCCCATGATCGCATTAATGTACACAGCTATGATGTAATTTAAAAAGGAAACAAAACAAAACAAAAAAGTAATTTATTACAAAGGAAAAGTGTCCTTCCCCTCCCCCAAGAAAGTTGTGTTTTTATTTATTTTTTTTTTTTTCTCTTTGTTTGTTCCTCTAGGTTTTCTACAGGTGAATGGTGACTGAAGACCTCTTTTCTCAACCTCGGGGAGAGAGCTTTAGGAAGTGGGGTCTACTTCACCAGAGGGTGCCTGTTGTGACCCTGAGCATTCTCTTGCCAGTCAGGAAAATTGAACTAACGTTTTCCTTGTCATTCTGAACTTCGAGTCCACCCTTCTCCCCTTTCCTGACAGTCCAGAACCCTAACCCCTGCAGAGACTGTGGGAGGAGGTTCGTGAGAAGTTTGCCCCACCTTGCCAGAGCCACACATCCTGCCCTGCCAGAGCCATGTGCCCCGTGCTCTGCGCAACCAGAGTTGCTTTCTGTATTCCCTGTCCTGCTGGATGTAGTGTGCACCGTGGACCATGCACCCTGCCCTGCCAGAGGCCATGCCCTGCCATGCCAGAGCTGCATGCCCCACCACGCTAGAGCCATGTGCTGTGCCCTTCCATACCCTTTACCCAGTTCTCCGCTTCTCCCTAGAAGAGCTGTGGGCCAAGCACTGGCCTTGCTGAAGTCATTAGGTGCCCTACACTGCCAGAACTGTGTGAATGTGTGAAGCGAGCCCTGCCCTGCTGCTAGATCCATGTGCCTCACACTCCCAGAGTTGCTCCTGCAGCTGACACCCTGGCTGTGGCAGTCACTTTGAAGCTTCACAGGGACACTTCCCACAAAGACTCAGCAACAATAGAGTGTTCCCTAATCTTGGAGAGACACCTCCCCAACTCAGGACTGCCAGTATCACTTCATAGGGATACTGGTGCTGGAAAGTGGTTGCTGCAAAGGCATGGTTGCTGAAGAAAAAAACATATGCTGACTTGTTATTTTCAGAATTAGACTGAGTACTGGTGGAACACTACTCAGCGGCTATTGAGTACCCAAGGCAGGAAGGTCTCAGCTCCCCAAGCTCACTGGTGGCAGAGGGTAGTGGCTTGGCCTAGGGGGCATTGAACTTCTTTTGACTCTGACAGGGGCTAAGCCCTAGCACATATGCTTATAAAAGGGAGAAGGACCCCAGCCCTTTGGTGTCACCAGTGACTGTGAGTGAAAGAGGAGCTAAGTGGAAAAAGAGTCTCAGCTCCCTGGTACAACTCTGCTACCAGGCGGGCCTTTCTGACTCCACAAAGCACTGGAGTGAGCCAAATTTGGGGAGCCAGTATACCTCTGCCATCTAGTTGCTGGAGACCTTTCAAACTCTCCCACTGGAAAGTTTGTACTGACTGTATCAATTGGTTTGGAACTACAAACCTGGGCCAATCACCCAAGGACCCTCTCAGGTGGTACCCTTGTTGTGTGATAATGGGAAAGATTGTTTTTACTCATCCTGTTGTTGTCCATGGGTGATGGGGGTGTCTTAGTTTCTTGTATTTCTCCACAGGAGAGGCCAAAAACCAGTCACTGATACACTAGCATCAAACAAGGACCAGCTGAATACAAGACAGAGCCACCTAACACCACCACACCAAGCAGCTTTAAAGAACCTCAGACTGTAGTACTGTATGGGTCTGTGGAAAAGATGTAGGGGAAAAAGATATAGTCAACAGTCCCAGATCCTTGAAAAAGGAATGGTAAACCACAACTCCAGGATCTCCAAATCCAATTTCACCTTACCTGCGAATCTAGCCAACCAGTGAAAAACATTCATGAGGTGGAATTCGCAGAAAACGCTGGCAATATGAATAATGAGAGTAGATCAAGAATCCCCCAAAATGATATGGCAGACATAGAATAAGATCTCATTCATAAACAAATGGCTGTGTGGTCAAAAATTGAATTCAGAATTTGGACAGCAAATAAGATAAACAAAATGTAGGTAAAGATGGAATTAGAATTTCAGGGAGTAATTCAATAGATGTCTTGAGAATTCAACAAATTCATAGACAAAATCACCAAAGATTTTGACACATTCAGGCAAGAAGGTGCAGCCAACAAAGATCTGAAAAATATAGTACAATCCCTCAGTAACACAATGGATGGGCAGAAGAAAGGATCTCTGACATTGAATACAAAGCTTTTGAATGCTCCTAAATGCTCAAAGCAGAAGAGAATTGGAGAGGAAAAATGGATCATTCTCTTAGACAGCTCTGGGATAATTTGAAGAGATCTAGTATTCACCTTACAGGAATTCCGAAAGGTGATGACATTAATGAGAACAGTACAGATGCTCTATATCAAGAAATGATCAAAGAGAACATTTAAGACATGCCAAAAGATTCTGTAATTCAGATAGCAGACAGTTTCAGAAACCCAGCATGACTCAACACAAATAAGAAATCTCATAGACACATTATCATTAGCTTCACCAAACGTAACATGAAGGCGAAAATTCTGAAAGGTGTAAGACGTAAGAACCACAACCTACAAGGAGAGGAAAATTAGAATGACTTCATTTCTCTGCCAAAACCTTTCAAGCTAGAAGAGGGTGGTCACTAACCTTTAATCTCCTTAAACAAAATAACTTTCAACCCAGGATCATGTATCCAGCTAAACTGAGTTTCAACTATGGCGGAGAAATTAAATGCTTTAATGACATTCACATGCTGAAGAAATTTGCCTTAGCTAAACCAGCTCTCCAGGATATTCTCAGACCTATCCTCCAAAATAAACATCACAATTTTCTACCACCACAGTAAACTCACTCAGAAGCTTTTGATCAAATTCCAACTTCCACAGTGGCGAAAGTATTCAAAATGTTCACTGGAATTTCAAAAAACTTAATTCACCAAATAGTACCAGGCTTGCCAATACTCTTGATTAATGTGAATGGCTTAAATTGTCCTCTAAAGAGGCACAGGTTGGTTGACTGGATACAAAAACTCAGGCCAGACATCCGTTGCGTTCAAGAATCTCACCATACCTTAAAAGATAAACATAGACTCGGGGTGAAGGGATGGTCATCTATAATTCACGCAAAAGGAAATCAGAAAAAAGCAGGTCTTCGAAGTTTATTCTTAGACACAAAAAACTTTAAATCAGCATAAGTAAGGAAAGATAAGGATCATCAATTCATATTTGTTAAGGGCAACACTCAACATGACGAGATTTAAATTATTAACATTTATGCACCCAACCAGAGCACACCTCACTTTATAAGAGAGACTCTAAAAGAAATGAGCCATGTGATCTCCCCTAGCACGATAATAGTCAGAGATTTTAAAATGCCTAGGGCACTGTTGGATAGATCCTGAAATAAGAAGCTAAGCAAAGAAATTATGGACTTAAAATTGAACATTCAACAATTGCATTTAAAAGACATCTATAGAACTTATCATCCTAAAAAAGCCTGAATACACAGTTTTCTCATCAATCCATGGAACATTCTCCAAATTTCATCTCATCTCACATCACATGACTAAACTCAGCAAATTTAAAATAATACAAATAATTCCTTGTATTTTCTCTGATCATGATGGTATAAAAGTTGAACTCAGTAACAACAAGAATCTGCATACTCATACAAATATGTAAAAACTAAATAACCTCATACTGAATGATAGGTGGGTCATAAATGAGATTACGAAGAAAATTACCAAATTTTTGGAACAAAAGGATGATAAAGACACGAATAACAAGAACCTCTGGCATACTGCAAAGCAGTCCTAACAGGAAAATTTATAGCATTGGAAGTCTCATTCAAAGGAATGATAAGACAGGAAGTCAACAACTTAATAGGACATCTCTAATAACTGGAAAGGAAGAACATTCCAACCCTAAAACCAGCCGAAGAAAAGAAATAACTAAAATTTGAGCAGAACTAAACTAAATTGAAAACAAAAGGAATATACAACAGATCAATAAATCAAAAAGTTGGTTTTTTGAAAAGGTCAATAAAAGAGATAAGCCTGGGAATAACCAAACCAGAAGCATAAGTGTGAAATCCTTAATTTCATCAATCAGAAGTGATAAAGGCCCGATAACAACAGACTTCTTCGAAATTGAACAAATTCTTAATGAATATTACATAAAACTCTATTCTCAGAAGTATGAAAATCTGAAGGAAATAGATCAATACTTGGACACATGCCACCTTCTAAGACAGCCAGAATCAAGTGGAAATGTTGATCAAGCCTATAACTAGGTGTAAAATAGTATCCACTATAAGAAATCTCCCCGAAAAGAAAAGCCCAAGACCAGATGGCTTCACATCAGAATTCTACCAAACCTTTAAAGTGGAACTACTACCTATGTTACTTAACTTTTCCAAAACAGAAAAAGAAGAAGAAATACTTCCCAACAAATTCTCTGAAGCAAATATCACCCTGATTCCCGAACAAGGAAAAGACCCAATAAGAAAAGAAAATTATACACCAATATCTCTAATGAATACTGATGCAAAAATATTCAATCAGATCCTAGCAAACAGAATCCAACAACACATCAAACAAATTAAACATCAAGATCAGGTGAGTTTCATCCCAGGGTCCCAAGGATGGCTCAATATACATAAATCTACAAAGACACTACATCACATAAACAAATTAAAAAACAACGACCATATGATTCTCTAAATTGATGTGGAAAAAGCTTTTTGTAATATGTAGCATCCATTCATGATCAGAACATTTAAGAAAATTGGTATAGATTGGACATTTCTTAAAGTGATAGAGGCCATCTACAGAAAACCCACAGCAAATATTGTATTCAATGGTGTTAAATTTAAATCATTTCCACTCCGATCAGGAACGAGACAAGGCTGAACATTGTCTCCAAAGCATTTTAACATTGTAATGGAAGTCTTAGACTTCACAATTAAACAAGAAGAGGCAATCAAGATGATTCATATAGGGTGAGAAGAGAACAAACGTTCACTCTTCGCAGATGATATGATTGTATATCTGGAAAACACAAGGGATTCTACTACAAAACTCTTAGAAGAGATCAAGGAATACAGCAGCATCTCAGGTTAGAAAATCAATACTCATAAATCTGTAGACTTTATATATACCAACAATAGTCAAGCTGAAAAAACAGTCAAGGACTCTATTCTGTTCACAGTAGTGTCAAAGATGAAATATTTGGGAGTTTATCTAACAAAGGATGTGAAATATCTTTATAAAGAGAACTATGAAACTCTAAGAAAATAAATAGCTGAAGATGGCAACAAAAAGAAAAACATACCATGCTTATTGCTGGGAAGAATCAACATTGTTAAAATGTCCATACTACCCAAAGAAGTATACAATTTTAATGCAATCTCTATTAAAGCTCCACTGTCATACTTTAAAGATCTCAAAAAAAAAAAAAATACTTCATTTTTTATGGAATCAGAATAAAAACTCGAGTAGCCAAGGCATTACTCAGAAATAAAAATAGAGCAGGATGAATTACTCTACCAGACCCCAGACTATACTATAAATCAACAGTGATCAAAACAGGACGGTCCTAGAACAAAAACAGAAAGGTAGAGGTATGGGACAGAATGAAGACCAACGAGATTAACCCAGTTACTTGCCATTATTTTATCTCTGATAAGCCAATTAAAAACATTCAGTGGGGAAATGATTTCCTATTTAACAAATGATGCTGGGTAAACTGACTGGCTACCTGTACAAGACTGAAACTAGACACAAACCTTTCACTTTTAACTAAGATAGACTCTCACTAGATTAAATATTTAAACTTAAGCATGAAACTATAAAAATACTGGGAGAGAGCACAGGGAAAGCTCTTGAAAAAATAGGTCTGGGTGAATATTTTATGAGGAAGAACCCCCGGGCAATTGAAGCCACATCAAAAATACACTAATTGGACCTGATTAAACTAAAAAGCTTCTACAACAATTGGATTTAACAGACATCTACAGAACATTTCATCGTAACAAAACTGAATACACATTCTTCTCATGAACCCATGGATCATCCTCCAAAATTCATCACATCTTAGGTGACAAGTCTAACCTCAGCAAATTCAAAATATAAATAATTCCTTGTATTTTCATGAATCTTCATGTAATAAAAGTTGAACTCAGTAGAAACATAAATTTGCATACTCATACAAAACCTTGGAAACTAAATAACCTCATGCTAAATGATAGATGGGTCCTAGATGAGAATCAGAAAACAATTACTAAATTTTTGGAACAAAACAAAAATAAAGACACAAATTATCAGATCCTCCAGAATACCACAAAGGCAGTTCTATGAGGGAAGTTTTTAGTACTGCACACCTTCCTCAAGAGGAAGTTAACAACTTAATTGGACTTCTTAAGCAATTTGAAAAGGAAGAACATTCCAATCTGAAACCCAGCAGAAGAAAAGAAATAACTAAAAGTAGAGCAGAACTAAATTAAATTGAAAACAAAAGAATCATACAACAATCAATCAATCAAAAAGTTGGTTTTTGAAAAGGTCAATAAAATGTATAAACTATTGGCTAATCTAACAAAAGGTAGAAAAGTAAAATCTCGAATTTCACCAATCAGAAATGATAAAAGCCAAATAACAACAGACTCCTTATAAATTCAACAAAACGTTAATAAATATTACATAAAACTGTATCCTCAGAAGTATGAACATCTGAAGGAAATAGATCAATACTTAGAAACATGCCACCTTCCTAGACTTAAATAGAAACATGTTGAAATTTTGAACAAACCTATAACATGTTCTGAAAGAGCATGAACTATAAGAAATCTCCCCAAAAAGAAAAACTCAGGACCAGATAGCTTCAGATCAGAATTCTACCAGATCTTTAAAGAGAAACTAGTACTTATATTACATAACCTTTTGCAAAACACAGAAAGCTCCACTGTCATACTTTAAAGATCTTGAAAAAACAATACTTCGTTTTATATGGAATCAGAAAACACATCGAGTTGCCAAGACGTTACTCAGAAATAAAAACAAAACAGGAGGAATCACGCTACGAGACCTCAGACTGTAACAAAATTTGATAGTCATAAAAACAGCATGGTATTGGCACAAAAACAGAGAGGTAGATGTCTGGAACAGAATAGAAAACCAAGAGATGAATCCAGTTATATATCGTTATTTCATCTTTGACAAGCCAATTAAAAACATTCAGTGGGGAAAAGATTCCCTATTTAACAAATGGTGCTGGGTTAACTGGATCGCAACCTGCAGAAGACTGAAAATGGACCCCCACCTTTCACCATTAACTAAGATAGACTCTCATTGGATTAAAGATTTAAACTAAAGACATGAAACTATAAAAATGCTAGAGGAGAGTGCAGGGAAAACCCTTGAAGAAATTGGTCTGGGCAAGAATTTTATGAGGAGAACACCCTGGGCAATTGAAGCAGCTTCAAAAATACACTACTGGGACTTGATCAAATTAAAAAGCTTCTGTGCAGCCAAGAACACAGTAAGTAAAGCAAGCGAACAGCCCTCAGAATGGGAGAAGATATTTGCAGGTTATATCTCCAACCAAGGTTTAATAACCAGAATCCACAGAGAACTCAAATGCATTAGCAAGAAAAAAACAAGGGATTCTATTGCAGGCTGGGCAAGGGATTTGAAGAGAAAGTTCTCTGAAGAGGACAGGCGTACAGCCTTCAGACATATGAAAAAATGCTCATCATCTCTAATCATCAGAGAAATACAAATCAAAACTACATCGAGATATCATCTAACTCCAGTAAGAATAGCCTATATCACAAAATCTCAAGACCAGAGATGTTGGCGTGGATGTGGACAAAAGAAAGCACTTCTGCACTGCAGGTGGGAACGCAAATTAATACACTCCTTTTGGAAAGATATACTAAGAACACTTAGAGATCTAAAAATAGATCTGCCATTCAATCCTGTAATTCCTCTGCTGGGCATATACCCAGAAGATCAAAAGTCACATCATAACAAAGATATTTGTACCAGAATGTTTACTGCAGCCCTATTCATAATTGCTAAGTCATGGAAAAAGCCCAAGTGCCCATCGATCCACAAATGAACTAATAAATTGTGGTATATGTACACCATGGAATATTATACAGGCTTAAAGAAAGATGGAGACTTTACCTCTTTCATGTTTACATGTACAAACCTGGAGCATATTCTTCTTAGTAAAGTATCTCAAGAATGGAAGAAAAAGTACCCAATGTACTCAGCCCTACTATGAAACTAATTTAGGGCTTTCACATGAAAGCTTTAACCCAGTTACAACCTAAGAAATGGGGGAAGGGAGAAAGGCAGAGGAGGGAGGGGGGAGGTGAATACATGGAGGTGAATTGGTGGGAGTACACCTGCGGTGCATCTTATAAGCGTTTATGTGAAACTTAGTAAATGTGGAATGTAAATGTCTTGGCACAGTAACTAAGAAAATGCCATGAAGGCTGTGTTAACCATTGTGATGAAAAATATGTCAAACGGTCTATGAAGCTAGTGTATGATGCCCCATGATAATATCAATGTACACAGCTATGATTTAATTTAAAAAGGGGGGGGGGAAAGATCCCAATAAACAGAATCAAACAATAAATCAAACAAATTATTCATCACAACCAGGTGGCTTTCATCCCAGGGTTCCAAGGCTGGTTCAATATACATAAATTCATTAATATAATGCATCACATAAACAAATTAAAAAATAAAGACCATATGATTCTTTCAATTGATGCAAAATAAGCATTTGATAATAACCAGCATTCTTTTTTGATCAGAATGCTTAAGAAAATAGGTATAAAGGAACATTTCTTAAACCGATAAAGGCCATTGACAGCAAATCCAAAACCAACATCGTATTGAACAGACTAAAATTGAGGTCATTTCCAGTCAGATCAGGAACCAGGCAAGGATGCCCATTGCCTCCACTGCTTTTTACCATTGTAATGGCAGTCTTAGCCTTCGAAATCAGGCAAGAGAAGGCAATCAAGTGTATCCAAATAGGATCAGAAAAGATCAAACTGTCACTCTTTGAAGATAATATGATTGTATATCTGGAGAAACCCAGGGACTCAACTACAAAACTCCTAGAAGTGAACAAGGAAAACAGCAATGTCTCAGGATATAAAATTAACACTCACAAATCTGTAGCCTTTATATATACCAATACTGATGAGGGGAAAAAAATCAATGACTATTCCCTTTACAATAAAGCCAAAGAAGATGAAATATATGGGAGTGTATCTAAAAGAATGTGAAAGGTTTCTATAAAGAGAACTATTAAACTCTGAGAAAAGAAATAGCTGATGATGTTAACAAATGGAAAAATATACCATGCTTATGGCTGGAAAGAATCAACATTATTAAAATGGTGATACTACCTAAAACAATCTACATTTTCATGCAATCCCTATTAAAACACCTCTGTCATACTGTAAAGACCTGAAAAAATTAGTTCTTCATTTTATATGGAACAGAATAAACCTCAAATAGCCAACACACTACTCAGAAATAAAAACATTTAGGGAGAAATCACGCTTCCAGACTTCAGACTATAGTATAAATTGATAGTGATGAAAACACCATGGTACCAGAGCAAAAATTGAGAGGGAGATGTATGGAACACAAATGAAGATCAAGAGGTGAACCCAGACACTTATCATCATTTGATCTTTGATAAAACTATCAAAAATATAAATTTCATAAAAAAACTCAAGCCAGATATTTATTGCATACAAGAATCGCATCTTAACTTAAAAGACAAATATAAACTCAGGGTGAAAGGATGGTCATCCATATTTCAGGCAAATGGTAATCAGAAAAAAGCAGGTGTTGCAATTTTATTTGATGATACAATAGGCTTTAAACCAACAAAAGTCAGGAAGTATAAGAATGGTCAGTTCATATTAGTTAAGGGGAATATTCAATATGATGAGATTTCAATTATTAATATCTATGCACCCAACCAGAATGACCTTCAATTTATAAGAGAAACTCTAACAGACATGAGCAACTTTATTTCCTCAAGCTCCATAATAGTCAGAGATTTCAACACTCCTTTGGCACTGTTGGATTGATCCTCCAATAAGAAGCTGAGCAAAGAAATTTTAGATTTCAACCTAACCAACCAACATTTAGATTTAGCAGACATCTACAGAACATTTCATACCAACAAAACTGAATACACATACTTCTCATCAGCCCACGGAACATACTCCAAAATCAATCACATCCTAGGACACAGTAAATTTAAAGGAATAGAAATTATTCCTTGCATTTTCTCGAACCACCATGGAATAAAAGTTGAGCTCAGTAACAATAGGAATTTGCAAATTCATACAAAAACATGGAATTTAAATAACCTTATGCTGAATTATAACTGGCACAGAGATGCGATCAAGAAAGAAATTGCCAAATTTATGGAAGAAAATGACAATGAACACACGAATTACCAGAACCTCAGTGATACTGCAAAGGCAGTCTTAACAGGGAAATTCACACCACTTCATGCCTTCCTCAAGAGAACAATAAGAGAAGTTAATAACTTAATGGAACATCTCAAGCAAATAGAAAAGGAAGAACATTCCAACCCCAAACCCAGTAGAAGAAAAGTAATAATCAAAATTAGAGCAGAATTAAATGAAATTGAAAACAAAAGAATTATACAACAGATCAATAAATCAAAAAGCTGGTTTTTTGAAAAGGTCAATAAAATAGATAAAACTTTGGCTAACCTAATCAGGAAAAAAAGAGTAAAATCTCTAATCTCGTCAATCAGAAACAACAAAGATGAAATAAAAACAGACCCCTCAGAAATTTAAAAAAAAAATCCTCAATGAATACCACAAGAAACTTTATTCTCAGAAATATGAAAATCTGGAGGAAATTGATCAATACTTGGAAGCACGTCTCCTTTCAAGACTTAGTCAGAATCAAGTGGAAATGATGAAGAGGCCCATATCAAGTTCTGAAATAGCATCAATTATACAAAACTTCCCCACCCCCAAAAAAAGCCAGGGACCAGATGGTTTCATGTAAGAATTCTACCAAACCTTTAAAGAGGAACTAGCACCTATATTACTCAACCTGTTCCAAAAGGTAGAAAAAGAAGGAAGACTACCCAACACATTCTATGAAGCAAACATCACCCTAATCTCCAAACCAGAAAAAGGCCAACAAAAAAAGAAAATTATAGGCCAATATCAATAATGAATATAGATGCAAAAATACTCAACAAGATCCTAACAAACAGAATCCAGCAACACATCAAACAAATTATACATCATGACCAAGTCAGTTTTATTCCAGGTACTCAAGGCTGGTTCAATATCCATAAATCTATAATTGAGCACATAAACAAAATAAGAAACAAAGACCATATGACTCTCTCAATTGATGCAGAAAAAGCTTTTCATAATATCTAACATCCTTTCATGATCAGTGCACTTAAGACAATTGATATAGAAGGGACATTTCTCAACAAGTAGAGGCCATCTACAGTAAACCCACAGCCAACATCATATTGAATGGAGTTAAATCGAAATCATTTCCACTCAGATCTGGAACCATACAGGGCTGCCCATTGTCTCCATTGCTTTTTAACATTGTAATGGAAGTTTAAGCCACTGAAATCAGGCAAGTATGGGCGATCAAGGGTATCCAAATAGGGGCAGAAGAGATCAAACTTTCGCTCTTCGCAGATGGTACGATTGTACATCTGAAAAACAAAACTCTTAGAATTGATCAAGGAATACAGCAGTGTCTCAGGTTACAAAATCGACATTCATAAGTCGGTAGCCTTTATATATAACAACAATAGTGAAGTTAAAGAAACAGTTAAAGACTCTATTTCATTCACATTAGTGCCAAAGAAGATGAAACATTTGGGAGTTTTTCTAACAAAAGACGTGAAAGATCTGTATAAGGAGAACTATGAAAATTTAAGAAAAGAAATAGCCGAAAATGTTAAAAAAAATGGAAAAACATATCATGCTCATGGCTGGGAAAAATAAACATTGTTAAAATGTCCATACTACCTAAAGCAATATGTAATTTTAATGCAATCCCTATTAAAGCTCCATGGTCATACTTTAAA
Organism: Loris lydekkerianus; assembly: GCA_963574355.1. Classification (NCBI taxonomy): domain Eukaryota; kingdom Metazoa; phylum Chordata; class Mammalia; order Primates; family Lorisidae; genus Loris; species Loris lydekkerianus. The sequence continues at coordinate 23,421 of CAUYPK010040675.1, read as the reverse complement.
GATACTGAAAAAACAATACTTCATTTTATATGGAATCATAAAAAACCTCGAATAGCCAAGACATTACTAAGAAATAAAAACAAATCAGGAGGAATCATGCTACCAGACCTCAGACTATACTACAAATCAATAGTGATCAAAACAGCATGGTACTGGCACAAAAACAGAGAAGTGGATGTCTGGAACAGAATAGAGAACCAAGAGATGAGTCCAGCTAAATGCTGTTATTTGATCTTTGACAAGGCAATTAAAAACATTCAGTGGGGAAAAGATTTCCTATTTAATTAATGGTGCTGGGTGAAGTGGCTGGCAACCTGCAGAAGACTGAAACTGGACCCACACCTTTCACCATTAAGTAAGAGAGACTCTCACTGGATTAAAGATTTAAACATAATATATGAAACTATAGTTACTAGAAGAGAGTGCATGGAAAGCCCTTGAAGAAATTGGTCTGGGCGAGTATTTTATGAGGAGGACCCCCCGGGCAATTGAAGCAGCTTCAAAAATACACTACTGGCACCTGATCAACTAAAAAGCTTCTGCACAGCCAAGAACACAGTAAGTAAAGCAAGCAAACAGCCTTCAGAATGGAAGAAGATATTCGCAGGTTATGTCTTCGAGAAAGGTTTAATAACCAGAATCCACATAGAACTCAAACGTATAAGGAAGAAAAGAAAGAGTGATCCCATCACAGGCTTGGCAAGGGACTTGAAGATAAACTTCTCTGAAGAAGACAGGCACAGAGCATACAGACATATGAAAAAATGCTCATCATCTTTAATCATCAGAGAAACGCAAATCCAAACTATTTTGAGATATTATCTAACTCCAGTAAGATTAGCCTATATCACAAAATCTCAATACCAGAGATGTTGGCGTGGATGTGGAGAAAGGGAACACTTCTATACTGCTGGTGGGAATGTAAATTAATACATTCCTTTTGGAAAGATGTTTGGAGAACACTTAGAGATCTAAAAATAGATCTGTCATTCAATCCTATAATTCCTCTACTAGGCACATATCCAGAAGACCAAAAATCACATCAAAACAAGGATAATTGTACCAGAATGTTTATTGCAGTCCTATTCATAATTATTAAGTCATGGAAAAAGCCCAAGTGCCCATCGATCCACAAATAGATTAATAAACTGTAGTATATTTACACCATGGAATATTATGCATCTGTAAAGAATGATGGAGACTTTACCTCTTTCATGTTTACATGGATGGAGCTGGAACATATTCTTCTTAGTAAAGTATCTCAAGAATGGAAGAAAAAGTATCCAATGTACTCAGCCCTGGTATGAAACTAATTTATGGCTTTCACATGAAAGCTATAACCCAATTACAACCTAAGAATAGGGGAAAGAGGGAAAGGGAGGGGAGGGAGGGGGGAAGTAGGCAGAGGAAGGGGGATTGGTGGGATTACTCCTGTGGTGCATCTTACAAGGGTATATATCAAACCTAGCAGATGTGGAATGTAAATGTCTTAGCACAATAATGGAGAGGGTGCCTGGAAGGCTATGTTAACCAATCTGATGAAAATATGTCCAATGGTCTATGAAACCAGTGTATGGTGCCTCATGATCACATTAATGAACACAGCCTTAATGTAATAAAACAAACAAACAAACAAACAAACAAACAACAAATGGTGCTGCGTGAATTGGCTGGAGACCTGTAGAGGACTGAAACTGGACCCACACCTGTCTCCTCCAACAAAAATTGACTCTCACTGGTTAAGGACTTAAACTTAAGACAGGAAACTTTAAACTCCTTGGAGAGAGTGCAGAGGAAACACTTGAAAAAAATGGCCTTTGAGAATACATTATGAGGAGCACAGCCCAGGCAATGGAAGCAACATCAAAAACACATTACTGGTACCTGATCACATTAAAAAGCCTCGTCACTGCCAAGAACACACTAAGTAAAGCAAATAGAAAGCCCTCAGAATGGAAGAAAATTTTTGCAAGTTATACTATCGACAAAGGTATAATAACCAGAATCCGCAGAGAAATCAACCTTATTACTAAGCAAAAAACAAGTGATCCCATTTCATTGTGGGCAATAGACATGAACGGAAGCTTCTCTGAAGAAGACAGGCATATGGTCTACAGATAATGAAAACATGATCATCATCTTTAATCATCAGAGAAATGCAAACCAAAACCACTCTGAGATACCTTCTAACTCCAGCGAGAGTAGCCCACATCACACAATCCCAAAACTACAGATGTTGGCATGGATGTGGAGAAAAGGGAACACTTCTGCACTGCTGGTGGGAATGAAAACTAGTATGTTCCTTTTGGAAGGAAGTTTAGGGAACACTGGGGAATCTAAATGTAGACCTGCTGTTTGATCTTGCAATTTCTCTTCTAGGTGTTTATCCAAAGGATGAAAAAATCATTTGGCAATAAAGATATTTGCACCAGATTGTTCATTGAAGCTTAATTCATAATTGCTAAGTCATAGAAGAAGCCCAAGTGCCCATCAACCCATGAATGGATTAATAAATTGTGGTATATGTATACCATGAAATACTATGCAACATTAAAACAAGTGGAGACTTTACCTCTTTTATGTTTACATGGATGGAGCTGGAAAATATTCTTCTTTGTAAGGTATCTCATGCATGGAGAAAAATCCAATGTACTCAGTAGGACTGTGAAACCAATTTATAATTGCTCACACTTGCATACAAAAATGAAACACAACTATAGCCTAGGATGAAAGAGGGAAGGGGAGGGTGGGGGAAGCAAAGTGAGTGGGTCGATTGATGGAGGGGGCCACACCTATGGAGCATATTGCAAGTACAAGTTGGATCTATGAGGTGTAGAACACAAATTTCTTAATGCTGTAATTGGGTAAATGAGGTGAAGGCCATGTTGATTAATAGGATGTAACCACTCCAATTTGTACAAATAATCAACACATCGAATCCCATAATTAATAAATGTATTCATAATCTATGTACAAATGACTTATTTTAAAAAATAAATAAAATAAAATAGTAAGAAAAGAAAGAAAAATGGAAATCAATACCATCCTGATATATCACCTACCCTCAGTAGGATTAACTAACATCACAAAGTCCCAAAGTCACCGATGGTGGTGTAGATAGGGAGAGAGGGTAACACTTTCACACTGTTAGTGGGACTGCAAATGTATACATCCTCTTTGGATAGAAGTTTTGAGAATCTTCACAGAATTCAAATTAAATTTCCATTTTACCTTGCAATCTCAGTACTGATATCTACTCAGAAGAAAAAAAATCCTGGTATCATAAAGACATTGACACTGGATTATTTATAGCTCCTCAATTTACGATTGCCAAAATGTGGAAACAATCTAAATGTCCTTCAACTCAGGAGTGGATTAACAAACTGTGATATGTGTACCATGGAGGACTATTCAGCCAGAAAAATGATGGTGACTTGACATTTTTTGTATTAACTCAGATGGAGTTAATACACATTTCTCTCAGTAAAGTACCACAAGAATGGAAAAGCAAATATCCGATATAGTCAATACTAATATGAACCCAGTAGATGATCTAATTCATGCCCACATAGAAGTAAAACTCATTTCCATTCAAGATGGGGGTAGAGGATATGAGGGAGGGAAGTAGGGGGGTTGGGTGATCCCAATTAATGGGCACAATATATGCATGTATGGCAAACCTTTTGTGTGGGGCACAACTAGAAGAGGAACTCTATCTAACACATTCAAATATTTTGACCTGGTTGTTTGACTTCTCAGAAGGGGAGCACAGATGTCACATGTGGCATCTAGTTGGGGAGTAGGGAGAATTCATGGCATCCCAGAGAGGGAAAAGAGAGGTGCTAGCATGGGGGCTTCTTGTGGAGTTCACAGAATGGTGTGAAACAAGTCTATCCACTATTTCTCTGGTGATTGATTTCCCTTGGAGTCCTTACTGAAAATTATGTGTTAGTGATTTCTCTGTTGTTTCACTGTAAAGAACAGACATTCCCATGACAACCCACAATCAGCGTGATGAAAATGTGTCAAACTGTTTATAAAACCAGTGTATAGTGCCCCATTATCACAATAATGTACACAGCTATGATTTAATATTAATAAAAAAAAAAGAAATTGAGCCAAAGCAAACTCAGAATAGTTGAAATTGGAGGGGAAGAAATACAAAAAAAACATCAAAGTGCTGAACATTCCCATTGAGACAAACTGAGAGGATAAAGATGAGAAAAAGGAAGATGAGAGAAAGAAAAAAGAGAACAGGTACGTAGAGACTACACTGAAGGAACCTGGTACTGAAAAGAAGAGTATGGGGGACTGACCCCGAACTGAGAGGTTTATTTTAAGGCTCTCCACAAACAGCAAACACAGGATCTTTTCCCAGAAGGGGGAGAACCATGAAGTCCCCATTTTCTTGCACCTAGGAATTTCTGTCTCTGGGTCCCCATCCTGCTTGGCACAAAAGTGAAGAAATTTTGTCTCTGCCATTTTGTGCCCATAGACCACCACCCCAGTGATCACCAAACAGACAGCCCCCTGCAGAGGCCAACTTTCCAGTGCCCAGTAGAGGTAAAATGCCAGCACAGCCCAGACAGCCTAGACAATCTGACCCACCCCTAGGCACCAGAAAGATGAAGGAGCTACTGACTATAAAATCAAGGGGTACAGAGGGCACTTTCTATCTCACCATAACCGGCTGGGTCCTTACTGGCCACAAGAGGACAGAGAGACAAGCCCTGCCCCCACAACATGTGTAGTGGGATGTCTGAAGGACCTCTGCATTGTGTGGTCCAGAGAACCAAGTGTACCCCATCCCCCAGAAGGAGAGGAAACTGTAGCTCAGCTGCACTGGTTTTGGCAAGATAGGGTCCCTCCTGGGACTCACTTTAGCTAGGGGGAACTTTTTTCCTGACCTATGAAGTGGTACTTCCTGGCAGCTGTGCCTGAAAGTCCCTGCCTGGTAGTTTTCCCTCTTGCTCCTCTCCTAATTACGTGGAAAAAGACAGATCTAGCCTGAGGAAACCCTGCCCCATGAAGGTTGCAGAAACACATGGCAAGCCACAGAACCCTTCCCCCAGCCATGGGTGAGGGCTGCAGTATATCAAATCTATTGCAGCTACCGCTCTGGTGAAAATTGCACCTTTTTGGAAGTTTTTGCCTGTGGGGAATTCATGCCAAGGGGTAAGAAATTAGGCAAGAGCAGTTGGGTCGCCTCCAGGGACCTACTGGGATCACAGAGGTTCAAATCTATTACAGTAGGCACTTCACCAAAAAAAAACAAGCAACATTAAAAAAAAAAAAAAAAAAGCTCTTTAAACTGGGTTGAGGGTGGGCTGACACGAAAGTGTCAAACATAAACAGTTTGGTATGGTAAACAGAAGATGCCACCATCCTAGGAGCATAACCTGAAGGTCCACCTCACATGGATAGCCTAGTCAACATGGAGAAGCAAGGAAGGCCCTCAGCAATTCTCAAAGTGAAGCTCAAAATGTGATCTTCATGGTACTGTGTGTGGGAAGGGCCACAGGTATAAGCTCCAGCTTATTTGAACAGTCAGAAGTGAAGGGCTGATGAGTATCATATCCTGGAGCCTCTGGATTTGATTTCAGCCCCCGAGTTTTAGCTGCCAAACAGGTCTCTAGGTAGATGCCTAATGGTCTCCAATTAGATTATTTTTCAATAATTATTTGGGGACAACCTAATATTTGAGTTTACAAAAGTATAATAAATATATAAACAACCTGAAAATACCCAAGGGTAGGAATGGGCAGAAAAACCATGGAAACATGAAAAATTACAGGAGATCAACTCCCCCAAGAGATTACAAGGGAGTTATAGTTCAAAATACTTCCACAGACAAAGTGATGAAATGAAATAAATAAAATTCAGAATATGGATGGCAAATAAGATGGATGGAGTTGAGGAGAAGATGGAACAGAAATTCAAAAAGTCTAAAAACTATCTCAAGAGAAATTAAAGAAAAAGTCACCACGGATTCACACATAATTAAAAAGGATATAACAGAGGGTAAGAAACTGAAGGAGGCATTGAAGGAGATTCAAAACATGGTAGAGAGTCACATCAATAGAGTAAAATATGGACAAGAAAAATTCTAAGAAATTGGTGACCTTGGAGAGGAGGTCTCAAGGAAATAAAAAATACACTGAACTAAATAAAAATAAAAATGTAATGTATCAACATGCAGGAGATGCAAGTAAACCTCAGAGAATATGTTTACAGCAGTAAGTGCTTACTTTAGAAAAGATAAAAAGCTTTCCATTTATACCTGCGCTCACTCCTCAAGAAACTAAAAAACAGGAGAAGCCTCGTAAGAAGTAGAAGGAAGGAACCAATAAAGACGAAAGCAAAAATCAATGACACCAAGAAGAAGAAAGAATGAGGAAAAAATCGATGAAACAAAATCTAACAACCCCTATCTAAAGTTAGGAGTAGAACATCGATAAAATTGACAAACCTGTATCAGGAATGAGTCCAACACTGCAGACATCAAAGACATGATAAGGGATTCTATGAACAATTATTCACACAGAAATTTACACATATATTTAACAACTTAAATGAAATGCACCAATTCTTTAAAAAGCACAAACTACCAAAACTTAACCAAGATGACAGAAATAAGCTGATGAGCTCTAAAACAAACAAATTGAATTCCTAATTTTAAAACTTCCTGATAAAGATATCTTCAGATACTAATGATTTCATTGGAAAATTATACCAAATATGTAAAGAGGAATTAATACCAATCGTATGACTTTCAGAAAACAGAAGAAAATGGAGCACCTAACAACTCAGCTAATTTTAAGAGGCTATTATTAATCTGGTACCAAAACCAGACAAAGACAACATGAAAGGAAAAAAATGCAAAAACAAAAACTACAGACTACATTTCTTCAGGAGTATACACATAATAACGTTTAAGAAAATAAGCAAATACAATTCATCAACACATATAAGGAATTATACATATGATCAAGTACAGTTTTCCCTGTAAGTGCAAAGCTGGTTCAATAATTGAAAACTGATTAATGTAATCTATCTTAGCAAGCATCCAAAGAAAAAGCACGTGTTTATATTAATCAATTAAAAGAAAGTAACAATATTCAATGATTATCCATAATATAAACTCTATGAAATAGAAGGGAACTTCCTCATCCTGATAAAAGGAATTGTACAAAAAACTGACAGCTTAGACTGGATGATTTTCCCCATAAGATCAGGAATAAGATTAAGATATACACTTTCAACACTTGAATTCAATGTAATACTGGAAGTCCTAGCCAGGAAAATAAAGAAAATAAAAGGAATAGATATCATAAAGAAATAAAACTGTTCCTATTTGCGGGTGACATGATAGTCTATTGTAGAAAATTGCAAGAAACTTCAAAAATAAATAAAATAAAGTAAAATTAAATAAAAAATTATAAGAAATTAAAGACTTTTAAAGTAATCCAATCATTCAAAGAGGCAAGAGAATAAGTAGAACTTTCCTTCAGAGAGATATGGTACTAATCAAAAGGATGAACATTAGAATTATAGGAATTCCCTGAAGGAGAAGAAGAGGGTCCTACTAGCATAGAAACTCTACTTCAAGACATCATGTTGGAGGATTTCCTAAGCATTGTGATACACCTAGAAATACAGATACTAGATAGTTTCAGAACCCCACCATGACTCAACTCAAAAAAACCATCTCCTAGACGTTGTAATTAACTTGGCCAAAGTCAAAATGAAAGAGTAAATTTTGCTAATAGAATGGTACAAGCAACTACCTAACAACAAGGAGAAAAATATCAGGTGACAGTGAACTTTTCATCTGAAACTTTTCAAGCCAGAAAACGATGGTGAACTGTCTTCAATCATCTGAAACAAAACAATTTTCAGCTCAGGATACTGTACCCTGCTAAAATAAATTTCATATTTGATGGAGGACTCAAGTATTATGCTGACATGAAAACATTGAGAAAATTAGGCATAACAAGATTAGCTTTGCAGAAAATAAGTACTCAAACCTGTTCTTCACGTGAACAAGCATAATGGACCACTAGCAAAGTGAAGTCACTCACAAATTAAAGGACAAAGCCTACAATTACAGTGGTTAAGGTATAACACTAAGCAACAGACCACAAAAAGAGATGAACAGAACTACACCATACTTATCAATTCTCTCAATAAATAGGAATAGCTTGAATTACCAACTGAAGAGGCACAGACTGGCTAAGTGGATGGAAAAGCACAAGCCAACTGTATGCTCTCTACATGAAACATGTCTCACTGTTAATAAAATAAGACTCAGGGAGGAGGGGACAAGATGACCAACTGGAGCCAGCTTTCCACAGAGGTTTTCATCCAAAAGGAGAGATAAAGGACAGAAGTTCCTCAAGAAGCTGATGGTTTGGAGCTGAGCTGGGAGAGAAGAATGAGGAATGCACATCACCCCTGCTAAGGCAAGCTGCAACCCCAAGGAAACAAACTATAGACACAAAACCCATCCCCAAGCGAACATGAGTTCCCTCCCCCATGAGAATGGCTCTCAGTGAACTCTCTACAAACAAGCAAGCAGAGCTCAGATCTCTTTTTTTATCCCATGGGACAGAGCTGCTACAAACTATATCTCCTCCCTCAGAGAGATCCCACTTGGGAGCCTAGGCATTCTCCTGCCTGGCATAAAACTGAAAATATGTTATACCTACAACTCTGAACTCCCAGCCCACCCCTCCACACCCACCCTGTGATCTGGAAGCCTGTTCCCTGGGGAATCCAGATTGTTGGGTAATTTCATGAGAGGTATATGCATGGCGTAGGCTGTTACAAGTTTGTGCTGAAACAGCTGCATGGGTGTGAAGTGGGGATTGTGTAGTGAAGGAGCCACGTGAAAGGAGTAATGTGGCCCACAGCAGAGCGCAGTGGTGGTGCCAGTGGCAAGAGGAATCAAGCCCTGAGTCATATTTTCCATTTCTCTTGGTAACCAGAGGGAGATAGACCTGTACCCAGTGGGCAGCCATGGGTGGAGCAGAACTGGGACAAAAGCACAGGCTCCGTGAATAGGGGGTATGCATGTAGTGGTAACTTCCTGAGCAAGGTGCAGCGAGGAATGAGATGAGAGTAAGCATGCACTAGCAACAGAGAGTCCCCCAGCTTTTATGGACTCATAATATGCCCAGCTGGCATAGCTGGGACAGAGTTGCAAACTCTGCTAGAATACATGAGGCTGTGGCACAGCCAGGGTGGGGATGGGACAGAGACACACTCTCTCTAAGGTCTAATTACACCGGGCCCATTGCAGAGTTCAGTGAAGAAAGAGACGAAAACGCCAGGAGAATACACATGGTGCCAATAAAGCCCGGGGTGAGGATGGGTCACAGACACACCCTTTCTTAGCTCTAATTGCACCTGGCCCACCACAGAGCTCAGAAGTGACAGTGACACAAATTTCACAAGAATAAACATAGCGGTGGCAGCAGCCTGGGGTAGAGAAGCTGTTGAACATGATAGAGAGCCAGGGAGCAAAGCTTCAGACCCACAAAGTTGACCTGGTGGCAGATTATTATACCGAGGAGGCACGGATCTCCCTGGTCTTAGGAAGGCGCATATCCCTGCTGCTTCCACCCACTGAAGGGAGTCAGGCCACAGCCCTGTGGGGCTACCAGTGGCTGGGTGAGGCTGTGACACAGGGCAGGAAGGAGGCACCAATTCCTTTGGTCTGACTCTAGGCCTGGGCAAACCTTCTGATCCCCTTGACCACCAGAGAGCCAAACCCCAGCATCTTGTGTTTCTGGGTCTGAGCTGCCTGTGGAATCCTACTGCCAGGTTGCTGGTCACCGATCAAACTCTCACATTTGAGCAGTGTTTTCTACTCCCTGGGATAATTGTTTTTGAAACAATTGACTTGGGCAGTACAACTGGGGACCCTCCAAGGTTGAAGGGACGTTGTGCTGATCTGAGAGAGACTTACTCCCCCTGCAATAGGTGCTGGGGAGGGGCAGGGAATCCTAGTTTTTTTGTCTATCCCCTTAGCTAAGATTTTATTTTTATCCTGTGACTCAATAGAATTGAACATTGATTGGCTGACTACAAGTCAGAGCCAGCTAGCCCTATCACAACAATTTTGTTCTGAGTGTCTAGCTGAAGGTCTGAAAGGGACCTTTGAAAAACTGTAAGAAAAAAGCCACAATCACTAATCCATGCTCTTTGGTAAAGGGATAGTTAACTACATTCCAAGAACGAAAATTCAGTAACACCATTCCAGTTTTAATACCCAAACCACAGAAATTAAGCATGAGGCAGAGCCAGAGGAAGAACTCTGGCAAAATAAATAATCAGAGAAAATCAACTCCTCCAAAGAATGACAAAGATGGTAGTCATAAGATGCCATTCATAAATAAGTGTGAGAAATATAATTCAGAATATGAATGGCAAATAAATGTATAAATTGGAGGAAAAGATGGAAATTGAAATCCAAAAAACTGTACAAAAGTTGTCTCAAGAAGTAAATGAATTCAAAGACAAATTTACCAAAGATATGGACATAATGAGAAAGCAGATAGGAGAGCCTAGTGAAATGAAACATTATTTGAGGAGCTCTGAAATTCAGTAGAATCTCCAGTGATAGAGTGAAGCAGGCAGAAAAAAGGATTTCTGAAATCAAAGACAAAGCTTTTGAACGAGCCCAAACATTCAAAGAAGAAGACAGATGGAGAACAAAAACTGATCTTTCCCTGAGAGAGTTGTGGGACAACTCCAAAAGATCAAACATTCATCTCATAGGAATTCCTGAAGGAGAAGAAGATGGTCCTAAAAGAACAGATGCTTTACTCCAGGAGATTTTGGAGAAAAACTTCTCAAGCATTCCAGAAGATACTCAAATCCAGATAGCAGACAGTTTCAGAACTCCAGCACTACTCAAACCAAATAAAGCATCTCCTAGGCACATTGTAAGTAACTTCACCAAAGTTAAAATGAAAGACAAAATTCTGCAAGTAGCCAGATGTGAGAAAATTATTACATACAAAGGAAGAAATAGAATGACTGCCAATGTCTCAGCTGAAACTTTCTAAGCCACAAGAAGTTGGTCTTTGATCTCAAATCTCCTAAAACAAAACAACTTCCAGCCCAGGTCCTGTATTCAGCTAAACTAAGTTTCACCTACATTGGAGTATAGATACAGATACTTTAATGACATACAAATGTTGAAGAAATTTGTCACAACTAAACCAGATCTCCAGGATATTCTCAATTTCATCCTCCATAATGACCAGCAGAATAGTCCTTGGCCAAATTAAACTCACCCAGAAACTTTTGAACAAAACTTACCTTCCACAGTAAGCTAAGGACTAAAAATATACACTAGACATTTGAAAAACATGACACCCAAAACACTATCATACTTTTCAAGTCTCTCAATTAATGTGAATGGCTTAAATTGTCCTGTAAAGAGGCATAGACTGGCTGACTGGATACATAAATTCAGACCAAACATCTGCTTGCATACAAGAGTCTCACATTACCTTAAAGGATAAAAATAGACTCAAGGTGAAGGGATGGACATCTATAACTCAGGCTAATGGAAATCACAAAAAAAGCAGGTGCTGCAATTTTATTCACAGATACAAAAGGCTTTAAACCAACAATGGTAAGGAAAGATAAGGATGATCACTTCATATTTGTCAAGGGAAACACCCAACATGAAGAAATTTCAATTATTAATATTTATGCACCCAACTGGAATGCTCCTCTATTTATAAAGGAGACCCTAACAAACATTAACAAATTTACAACAACCATCACCATAATAGCCAGAGATTTGCACACCCCGTTGGCAGTGTAGGATAAGTAAATATGTTGTGCATTTAAACCTGACCTTAGAACAACTTGACTTAACACACATCTATAGAACATTTCATCCTATCAAATCTGAATGCATATTTTTCTCATCAACCCATGGAACATCCTCCAAAATTGATCACATCTTTGGTCACAAGTCTAGCCCCAGCTAATTTAAGAGAATAGAAATTATTCTTTGTATCATCCAAGACCATCATGGAATTAAAGTTGAATTCAGTAACAGGAATCTTCATACTCATACAAAGCCTTGGAAGCTACATAATGTTATGATGAATGATAGCTGGGTCGTATATGAGATTAAGAAGTAAATTATGGGTGGTGCCTGTGCTTCAGTGAGAAGGGTGCCAGCCCCATATACCGAGGGTGGTGAGTTCAAACCCAGCCCCAGCCAAACTACAACAACAACAACAACAACAACAACAAAAAATAATAAAAAAATAAAAAAAGAAGTAAATTACCAAAATTTTGGAACAAAACAAAAATGAAGACATGAATTATCAGAATCTATGGGATACTTCAAGACAGTTCTAAAAGGTAAATTTATAGTGTTGCAAGTCTTCCTTAAGAGTATGTAAAGATAGGAAGTATGAAACTTAATTGGACATCTCAAGCAACCAGAAAAGGAAGAACATTCTAAACACAAACCCAGCAGAAGAAAAGAAATTATGAAAATTAGAGAAGAATTAAATGAAATTGAAAACAAAAGAATTATTCAAAAGATCAATGAAACAAAAAGTTTGTTCTTTGAAAACATTAATAAAATTGATAAACCTTTGGCTAACATAACAAGAAGCACAACAGTAAAATGTGTAATATCATCAATCACAAATGATAAAGGCGAAATAACAACAGACACTTCAGAATGAAAAAAATCTTTAATGAATACTATGAAAAACTTTACTCTCAGAAATATGAAAATCTGGAGGAAATAGACCAATACCTGGAAACATGCCACCTTTCCAAAATCAGCCAAAAAGATTTGGAAATGTTGAATAGACCTATATCAAGTACTGAAATAGCATCAACTATATGAAATCTTCCAAAAAGAAAAATCTGGGACCAGATGGTTTCACTTCAGAATTCTATCAAATCTTTAAAGAGGAGCCAGTACCCATATTACATAACATTTTCCAAAACATAGAAAAAGAATGCATACTCCCCAACACATTCTACGAAGCAAGTATCACCCTAATCCCCAAACCATGTAAAGATCTAACAAGGAAAGAAAAGTATAGAACAACTTATTTAATAAATATAGATGCCAAAAATTTATTAAGATCCCAGCAAACAGAATCCAACAAAACATCAAACAAATAATACAACATGACCAAGTTGGTTTTATCCCAGGGTCTCAAGATTGGTTCAACATATGTAAATCTAAAAACATAATACACCACATAAACAAAATAATAAAAAAAAAATTATATAATTTTCTCAATTTATTTAAAAATAAAAAAGCTTTTGATAATATCCACCACAGGGGACATTTCATAAACTGATAGAGGCCATATACAGCAAACCCAAAGACAATATCATATTGAATGAAGTAAAATTGAAAACATTTTCACTCAGACCAGGAACCAGGGAAGGCTGCCTATAGTCTCCACTGCTATTTAACACAGTAATGGAAGTCTTAGGTATCACATTCAGGCCAGAGAAAGTGATCAAGGGTATCCAAATAGAGCCAGAGAAGATCAAATTTTCACACTTCACAGATGATATAATTTTATCCTGAAAAACCTCAGAGACTTAACTATAAAACTCTTAAAAGTAATCAAGGAATACAGCACTGTCTCAGCATACAAAATCAATATCCACAAATCCGTAACTTTTATGTACACCTATAGTAGTCAAGATGAAAAAAAATCAGTCAAGGACTCTATTCCTTTTACAGTAATGCCAAAGAAGATAAAATATTTGGGAATTTACCTAACAAAGGATATGAAAGATCTCTAAAAATACAACTAAGAAATACTGATAAAACAAATAGCTGAAGATATCAACAAATGGAAAAACATACCATGCCAATGACTGGGAAGAATCAGCACTGTTAAAATGTCCATACTACCCTAAGAAATATACAAATTTAATTCAATCCCTATTAAAGCACTACTGTCATACTTTAAAACCCGGAGAAAATAATAATATAACAATAATAATAATATAATTCTAATTACATAAAAATCAGAAAAAAATCTTGATTAGCCACATCATTACTCAGAAATAAAAACAAATCACGAGGAAGCTACCAGACTTCATACTTCTATATTGTAAATCTGTACTGATTAAAAAAGCATTGTCCTGGCACAAAAGTAGAGATTTTGATGTATGGAACAGATTAGAGAACCAAGAGATGAACAAAGGTACTTAGCATAATTTGAGTTTTGATAAACCTATCAAAAACATAAATTGTGGGAGAGACTCCCTATTTAACAAATGGTGCTGGGTGACTTCGCTGACAACCTCTAGAAGCCTGAAACTGGACCCACACTTTTCACCATTAACAAAAATTGACTCTCACTAGATTAAAAATGTAAACCTAAGACATCAAACTATAAAAATACTTGAAGAGAATGCAGAGGAAATTCTTGAAGAAATTGGCCTGAAAGAATACTTTTTGAGGTAGACTACCCAGGCAATTGAAGCAACACCAAAAATACATTACTGGGATCTGCTCAAACTAAAAATCTTCTTCAGTGGGAAGGGCATGATGGCAGAGGGAACTGACATGTAGTCCACCTCTCCCAAATCATCAGGTGAGAGGAAGAGGGGTCTGGACCTTTCCCCCACGTGGATTATTGGTGTGGACGGACACCTGGAGACGCTCAGTGAATTGGCGAATTACTGTATATGAGGGGTAATTTAAAACCACAGACTCTGTTGTAGAGATTTTTCCCTGATTGGCCATGCTGGCCCCTCCCCCCTCCCTTACGGAGGACAGGAGCTTGCAAATACTGGCAAAACCCAATTGAGGAAAATTTATTCCTGAGCTAAGGGTGGAACCCAAAAGAAGAGCCACTCAAAACCACAGGAAGCTGGGCAACCCGATGGAAAATTGAAGAAAAGGGATCCCGCCTGGGAAACAGACATTTTGAACTATCCAAATGGCGGATGCCTCCCCCCAGAGCAACAGTACTGAGTAAATAGACCAGAGCATTTCCAATGGGGAATGTTGAAGGGGGCTGGCGGTTCAGGTGGCAAACTGGCTGGTCCTGATTCAAAAGGGAAACTCTAAAACACAAAACTGAGAATAAGGTCCGCGAATGCCCCAGTTGCTGGAACCGGCTGCAGCTGCTGGACCCGCCACCAGCCCCAGGACTGCCACCAGCCGAGTAAGCCACCAGCAGCTGTGCAAGCCGGCAGAAGCACCCTCCCCCACAGCCAATTACAGTTGCCAGTCTGCAGGAGAACATGGGAGCAGAGAGGAAAGATTTGTGAGGCATGGACTCCTGCACTGAGTGGGGAGGTTGGATAGGACAGCCATCTGGAACAGAGCAACTGAGGTTGCACAATAGGTGACAAACTTTTAAAGAAACTCCAAAATGGCATAGGCAAGGTAGGGTGGTTACTGTGGTAACAGTATAAACTGTGAATCATGTATAAGCCTGGGAACCACCCACAGCACCACCTGGTGTCCAGAAAATATATTGCATTATAAATATATTCCTACGAAAGTTGATCCCTACATCATACATATAGATGTATATTTCTATATACAAGAATAATATTTTTGTGTTTAGTGCCTTTTTTTGTTCTCCTTTTTCCTAACAATTTCCTTGAAGGTGCTATTGTCAATTTTTTACTATTTTTATATATATATATTTTCTATTTTTGTTTTTTTATATTTTTAATTTCTCCTTTCTTCTTTTTAACTTTTTTATGAACACCACTTTTTTCTTTTTTTTCAATTATTTCACAATTATCACTACTTCTATTGTAGTTGTTTTTTGTTGTTGCTGTCATGGGTGTTGTCTGTATGTCTATGTGTCTCCGTCTGTCTGTGCATCTATGGGATCATATGTCTGGTAGCCTTTGTATCTGTTTATTTGCTCATTTGGATTCAATAAGCTTGGTGTTATGACCTGCAATTCTGAGCTCCCAGCACTCCCCTCCACTCTCACTCTGAGGTCTGGAGGCCTGTCCCCTAGGAGTCCAGACTCCTGGGTGATTTCTCGAGAGGTGTAGACAGGACATGGACTGAAGCTAGACAGTGCTGATTCTGCAGCATGGGAGTGAGGAGATGAGGGTCAGCTGAGAGAGAATTACACCAAAGCAGAAGTGAAGCAGCCAACTTTAGTAATAACAAAGCACACACACAGATACCCCCAAGCCACTTCCCCTGTCTCGCAGGGCAACTAAAGGAGGCCGGACATCTTCTCAGATGGCAACCACCATGGAACAGACCTGAAACTGAAACACAGGCCCCATGAGTAAAGGGTTTGCCTGAGGCGGTACTGGCCTGAGTGGAACAGGAACTAAACAATGCACGTGCAGAGCCAGGAAACTTCCAGAGCAGGGTTGACCCTAAGGACCACTTTACTTAGCCTAAGACACACCAGGTCTTTAGGGTATCATCAGCCTATAGACAAAGGAGGACAGGATCTGGAGCTGACAGCTAACTGTGCTAGGAATACAAAACTGCAGGAGTAAAGAAAGGGCCTGAGGTATAGGTTCTGGGAACTCAAATCAGCCCCTCTTTTGCAGAGGAATTTAGCAGGGACAGAAGCAAACTCCCATACGGTTGTTCTGTTCTGCCAGCAACATAAATCAAGGGAGGGGCTGGAACAGAGTGAACACCCCCCAGCCTCCATCAAGCACCCGAGTTTGACAGGCCTCACCACCCCCTGCTGGATAAAAGCAGAGAGCATCGGCCTGGCTGAGCAGATACAGACTTCCTTGTGATTTAGGCAGGTGAAAACCTCTGGAGTATCTGCTCAATGGAGACAACTGACTGGGTCACAGCCCTGTGGGACTAGCAGTGACTGGGTGTGACAGCTGCAAGGTGGGGAAAAAGGCATCAACCTTCCCAGACTAATCTATTTGCTGGGTTGGTCCTCCAGACTTCATGGAGAACTGGAGCAAGTCATATTTGAGTTATCACAAGACCTCTGTGTTCCATTTTCCAGGGATCTTTTAAGCTCTTACACCTGAGACAAGTGCTGACTGAGACAATTGATTTGGACATTTTGAACTGAGCTAATTGCCTGAGAATAATTCAAGTGTTGCCCTGGGTGTGTGGTTATAGGAAGGTTTGAGTTTCCTTTTCCAGTTGTAGCCTGCGTTGGGCGGGGTGACTTAATTGCTTGTATTTATCCACAGCTGATACTTCAACCCAGAGTAACTGTTTCACTAGGGGTGAAATAAAAACAAGACAGAACAACTTAGCCCCACCACATCAAATAGTTCCGCAACATCTGAGGCCATAGCACTACATAGGTCTTAGACAAGGCTCCAGGGGGAAAATAAAATGGTGTAATCATGGAGCATAATGAGTGGAAAGACTCTGGTAACATGAATTACCAGAAAAGATCAACATGCCCAAGGAAAGATATGCCAGATGTAACTGAAGATCCAATTCATAAACAGCTGGCTGAGATGTCAGAAATAGAATTCAGAATTTGGATTGCAAACAAGATTAACAGAATGGAGAAAAACTTTGAATTAGAAATTTGAAGAGCAATTGAAAAGTAACAATTAGAAATTCGAAGAGAAATTCAAAAATTGTCTCAAGAATTTAATGAATTTAAAGACAAAACCACCAAAGATTTTTGGTGCATGGAAGAAAGAATTTGCAGTTCTCAAAGACCTGAAAAACACAGCAGAATCCCTCACTAACAGAGTGGAGCAGGCAGAGGAAAGGATTTCTGACAGCAAAGACAAGGCATTTGAACGCTCCCAAAATCTCAAAGAACAAGAGAAATGGAGACCAAAAATGGATCATTCTCTCAGAGAGCTCTGGGATAATTCGAAGAAGGCTAATATCCACCTCATTGGAATCCCTGAAAGTGATGAAGTGGCCTCACAAGGCACAGAGGTCCTTCTTCATGAAATTATGAAAGAAAATTTTCCAGATTAGTCAAGAGATTCTGAAATTTGGATAGCACACAGTTTCAGAACCCCAGCATGACTCAATACAACTAAGGCATCCCCCAGGAATATCATAAATAAATTCACTAGTGTCAATACGAAGGAGTAAGTTCTGAAAGCAGCTAGATGCAAGAAATGTGAATGCTGTAACCCATCTGCAACCTAGGAATAGGGGGAAGGGGAAAAGGGAGGGGAGGGAGGGGAGTGGAAGGAGGGGGATTGGTGAGAATACACTTGTGGTGCATCTTACAATGGTATATGTGAAACTTAGTAAATTTAGAATGTAAATGTCTCAAAACAATTGTGAAATTGCCAGGAAGGCTATGTTAACCAGTGTGATATAAACGTGTCAACCGGTCTGTGAAACTAATGTATGATGCCCCATGATCATACCATTGTACATAGCTATGATTTAATAAAAAAAATGAAGTAAAATAAAAAATAATAATAATAATAAAATAAAATGACTTTAGGAGGAGATTTAAAAAAAAAAAAAAGAAAAGAAAAGAAAAATGTATTACCTACAAAAGGAAGAATATTAGAATGACTGTAGATCTCTCTGCTGAAATCTTTCAAGCCAGAAAAGGGTGGTCATTGATTTTTAATCTCCTAAAGCAAAATAACTTTTAACCCTGGATCTTATATCCAGCTAAACTGAATGTCATTTATGATGGAGAAATTAAATACTTTAATGACATTTATATGTTGGCAAAATTTGTCATAACCAAACCAGTTCTCCAGAATATTCTCAGACTTATCCTCCATAATCAACACCTCAATCCTCTACCACAAAAGTAAACTCACTCAGAAACTTTTGATCAAACTCCAACCTCCACAATAGTGAAAAGAATAAAATTGTCCACTGGAATTTTGAAAAACTCAATACCAAAAATTTTGTCAGACCTGTCAATATTCTCCATTAATGTGAATGGCATAAACTGTCTTCTAAAGAGGCACAGGCTATCTGACAGGATACAAAAACTCAGGCCAGATATTTGCTGCATACAAGAGTCACATCTTACTTTAAAAAGTAAATATACACTCAGGATGAAAGGATGGACGTCCATATTTCAAGCAAGTGGTAATCAGAAAAAAAAGCAGTTGTTGCAATTCTATTTGCTACTGCAATAGTCTTTAAACCAACAAAAGTAAAGAAAGATAAGAATGGTCACTACATATTTGTTCAGGGTAATACTCAATATGCTGAGATTTCAATTATGAATATTTATGCACCCAACCAGAATGCGCATCATTTATAAGAGAAACTCTAACAGACATGAGCAACTTGATTTCCTCTAGCTCCATAATAATTGGAGATTTCAACAGTCCTTTGGCACTGTTGGATAGATCCTCCAATAAGAAGCTGAGCAAAGAAATTTTAAATTTAAACTTAACTATCCAACATTCGGATTTAACAGACATCTACAGAACATTATATCCCAACAAATCTGAATAAACATACTTCTCCTCAGCCCACAGAAAATACTAGAAAATCAATCACATCTTAGGTCACAAGTGTAACCTCAGTAAATTTAAAAGAATAGAAATTATTCCTTGCATCCTCTCAAACGACCATGGAATAAAAGTTGAACTCAGTATCAATAGGAATCTACACAATCATACAAAAACATGGAAGTTAAATAACCTTATACTGAATGATAGCTGGCTCAGAGATGAGACTAAGAAAAAAACGCCAAATTTTTGAACAAAATGACAAAGAAGACAAGAATTATCAGAACCTGAAGGATACCGCAAAGGCAAACCTAAGAGAAAAATTTATAGCACTGCAAGCCTTCATCAAGAGAAAGAAAAGAGAGGAAGTTAAACATCAAATGAATGAATGGAACATCTGAAGCAACTGGAAAAGGAAGAACATTCCAACCCAAAACTTAATAAAAGAAAAGAAATAACCAAAATTAGAGCAGAATTAAAAGAAATTAAAAACAAAAGAATTATACAACAGATCAATAAATCCAAAAGTTGGTTTTTTGAAAAGGTCAATAAAATAGATAAACCTTGGGCTAACCTAAAAAGGAAAAAAAGAGTAAAATTCCTAACCTCATCAATCAGAAATGACAACAGATTCCTCAGTAATCAAAAAAACCCTTAATGAATATTACAAGAATTTTTATTCTCAAAAATATGAAAATCTGAAGGAAATTGACCAATACTTGGAAGCACGTCACCTTCCAAGACTTAGCCAGAATCAAGTGGAAATGTTGAACAGGCCCATATCAAGTTCTGAAATAGCATCAGCCATACAAAACCTTACTAAAAAGAAAAGCCCAGGACCAGATGGCTTCAGGTCAGAATTCTACCAAACCTTTAAAGAGGAATTAGTACCTACATTACTCAACCTGTTCAAAAAGGTAGAAAAAGAAGGAAGACTACCCAACACGTTCTATGAAGCAAACATCACCCTAATCCCCAAACCAGGAAAAGACACAACTAGAAAAGAAAATTATAGATGAATATCACTAATGACTACAGTGCAAAAATATTCAACAAGATCCTAACAAACAGAATCCAGGAACATATTAAAAAACTTATACATCATGACTAAGTCAGTTTTATCCCAGGGTATAAAGCCTAGTTCAATATCTGTAAATCTATAATTATAATTCAGCACATAAACAAATTAAAAAACAAAGACCATATGATTGATGCAGAAAAAGCTTTTGATAATATCCAGCATCCCTTCATGATCAGAACACTTAAGAAAATTGGTATAGAAGGGAAATTTCTCAAACTGATAGAGGCCATCTACAGTAAACCCACAGCCAATATTGTATTGAATGTAGTTAAATTGAAATCATTTCCACTCAGATCAGGAACCAGAAAAGACTTCTGATTGTCTCCACTCATCTTTAACATTGTAATGAAAGTTTTAGCCACTGCAATTATGGAAGAAAAGGTGATCAAGTATATCCATGCAGGGTCAGAAGAGATCAAACTTTTGCTCTTCGCAGATGATAAGATTGTATATCTGGAAAACACCAGTGATTCTACTACAAAACTCTTAGAAGTGAACAAAAAATACAGCATCGTCTCAGGTTCCAAAAATCAACATTCATAAGTTGGTGCCTTTTATATATACCAATGATAGTCAAGCCGAAAAAACAGTTAAGGACTTTATTACATTCACAGTAGTGCCAAGGAAGATGAAATATTTGGGAGTTTATCTAACAAAGGATGTGAAAGATCTCTATAAAGAGAACTATGAAACTCTAAAAAGGAGATACCTGAAAATGTTAACAAATGAAAAAACATACCATGCTTATGACTGAGAACAATCCACATTGGTTTTTTTGTTTGTTTGTTTGTTTTGTTTTATTGTTAAATCATAGCTGTGTACATTAGTGAAATCGCCTGTACCCATTCTAAGATGCACCATAGATGTGGCCCCACCCTTCCCCTCCCTCCACCAAACCCCCCACCTGCCCCTTCCTTGGCCCTTTCCCCATCGTCTTGTGCTATAGTTAGGATATAGCCTTCATGTGAAAGCTATAATTTAGTTTTATAGTAGGGCTGAGTACATTGGATACTTTTTCTTCCATTCCTGTGATACTTTGCTAAGAAGAAAATGTTCCAGCTCCATCCATGTAAACATGAAAGAGGTAAAGTCTTCATCTTTCTTTAAGGCTGCATAATATTCCATGATATACATGTACCACAATTTGCTAGGAAGAATCAACATTGTGAAAATGTCCACACTACCCAAAGCAATATACAATTTTAATGGAATCCCTATTACAGCTCCACTGTCATACTTTAAAGATCTTGAGAAAATAATACTTCATTTAATATGGAATCAGAAAAAACATTGCATAGCCAAGACTTGACTCAGAAATAAAACAAAATAGGAGGAATCACGCTACCAGACCTCAGACTATACTACAAATCGATAGTGATCAAAACAGCATGGTACTGGCACAAAAACAGACAAGTAGATGTCTGGAACAGAATAGAGAACCAAGAGATGAATCTAGCTACTTACCATTATTTGATCTTTGACAAGCCAATTAAAAACATTCTGTGGGGGAAAAAATTCCCTATTTAACAAATGGTGCTGGGTGAACTGACTGGCAACCTGTAGAAGACTGAAACTGAACCCACACATTTCACCATTAACTGAGATAGACTCTCACTGGTATTAACATTTAACTTAAGAGATGAGACTATAAAAATACTAGAAGAGAGTGCAGGAAAAACCCTTTAAAAAATAGGTCTGGGGTGTCTTTTATTAGGTGGACCCCCGGGGAAATTGAAGCAGCTTCAAAAATTCACTACTGGGACCTGATCAGACTAAAAAGCTTCTGCATAACCAAGAACACAGTAAGTAAAGCAAACAAACAGCCCTCAGAATGGGAGAAAATATTTGCAGGTCATGTCTCCGACAAAAGTTTAATAACCAGAATCCACAGAGAACTCAACGTATAAGCAAGAGAAAAACGTGTGATCCCATCAAAGGCTGGCCAAGGAACTTGAAGAGAAACTTCTCTGAAGAAGACAGATGCATGGCCTACAGACATATGAAAAAATGCTCAATATCTTTAATCATCAGAGAAATGCAAATCAAAACTACCTTGAGATACCACCTAACTCCAGTAAGATTAGCCCATATCACAAAATCCCAAGACCAGAGATGTTGGCGTGGATGTGGAGAATAGGGGACACTTCTACACTGCTGGTGGGAATGCAAATGAATACATTCCTTTAGGAAAGATGTTAGGAGAACACTTAGAGATCTAAAATGGACCTGCCATTCAATTCTATCATTACTCTTCTAGGTATTTACCCAGAAGACCAAAAATCACATTACAGCAAAGATATTTGCACCAGAATGTTTATTGCAGCCCAATTCACAATTGCTAAGTCATAGAAAAATCCCAAGTTCCCATCAATTCACGAATGGATTAATAACCAGTGGTATATGTATGCCATGGAATATTATGCCGCCTTAAAGAAAGATGGAGACTTTACCTCATTCATGTTTACATGGGTGGAGATGGAACATTTTTTTCTTCGTAAAGTGTCTCAATTATAGAAGGAAATGTATCCAATGTATTCAACCGTACCATGAAACTAATTTTTAGCTTTCATATGAAAGCTATAACCCAGTTATAACCTAAAAATATGGGAAATGGGGAGAGGGAGTGAAGGGTGTGGGGAGGAGAAGCAGAGGGAGGGTGATAGGTGGGATTAAACCTGCGGTGCATCTTACAAGAGTACATGTGAAATTTATTAAATGTAGAATATAATTGTCTTAACACAATAACTAAGAAAATGGGAGGAAGGCTATATTAACCAGTGTGATTAAAATGTGTCAAATTGTTTATAAAACCAATGTATGGTGCCCCATGATTGCATTAATGTACACAGCTATGATTTACTAATAATTTGAAATAATTTAAAAAAAAAGAATCTCACCTTACCTTAAGAGATAAATATAGACTCAGGGTGAAGGGATGATCA
>CAUYPK010040674.1:0-19086 GCA_963574355.1 Loris lydekkerianus | reverse complement strand
AAGAATAAATAACCCCATTTCTATGTGGGCAATAGACTTGAACAGAAACTTCTCTGATGACGACAGGTGCATGGCCTACAAACACATGAAAAAATGCTCATCATCCTTAATCATCAGAGAAATGCAAATCAAAACCACTTTGAGATATCATCTAACTCCAGTAAGATTAGCCCACATCACAAAATCCCAAAACTACAGATGTTGGGGTGGATGTGGAGAGAAGGGAACACTCCTTCACTGCTGGTGGGAATGCAAGTTACTACAGCCTTTTTGGAAAGAAGTTTGGAGAATACTCAATGAACTAAAAGTAGACCTACCATTCGATCCTGCAGTTCCTCTACTAAGGAGTATGATCAAAAATTATTTTAAAACAAAGACATTTCCATCAGAATGTTTATTGCAGCCCAATTCATAATTGCCAAGACATGGAAACAGCCCAAGTGCCCATCGACCCATGAATGGATTAACAAATTGTGGTATATGTACACCATGGAATACTATGCAGCCATAAAAAGATGGAGACTCCACATCTTTTTTGTTTACCTGGATGGAGCTGGAACATACTCTTTTTAGTAAAGTATCTCGAGAATGGAAAAATAAAGTATCCAACGTACTCAATACTACTATGAAATCAATATATAATCACCTACACATTCACATAAATGGCAAAACATAACTATAGTCCAGAAAGTAGAAGGGAAGAGGACAGAGAGGGAAGGGGTGGGGAGAAGAGAGAGGGTATTTGGGGGGAACCTCACCTAATGTGCATGGATGCAATGGTACATTTCAAAACTACTAAGAAAAGAGTATAACTGTGATGGATGTGTTAATCAGTTCAATGTAAGTATTTCACACTGTGTATCAAGTAAGTACACTGAATCCCATAAATGCATCAATGTACACAGTTATGATTTAATAAAAACAAAAAAAAAAAATAATTACTTTTATAGTCAGGACTCCTCCCATCACCAAAATCAGCGTATTAAATTTCAAACATACTATTATGATACCAATTATGTAGGAAAAAATACACAGCTAAAAAAGGAAGAAAAAAAATACCCCCCTTATTTTTCTTATTTCTGTTTTCCCCATTTTTTTCTTATTTCTGTTTTCCTGTATTTCCTGCTTTCTATAATTAACATATTTAATTTTAATAGATTTTCAAAGTTTCAAGCTTATTTTTTATTACACGATGATAGATGAATATAGCCTTATTAAAAATATTTAAATAATCCCAATTAACCCCTCAACATATCCCATCTGTCTTGCCATCCCCTAAAATGACCATTATTTACCAGATGAGGGTTCATTGTATTATCTTTCAAACGGTAGAGAGACATGGAGGACTTTATTTTTAAGAAAAGAAAGCCCAAATGGTAAAGGTAAGGAACGTTCTCAATCAATGAAAGGCTAACACAAAAATTAGAGACAAAAGGGACCTCAGTGATCATTTGATCTCCTTCCCATTTTACAGATGGTAAAACTGAGGCCCAGAGACAGAGATTCAGCACTGAGTGTCCCTAGTCCCAACAACAAAGTCCCCTCCTTCTTGTCCTTTGGCTGCCCTAAACCTTGGTGTGGACTAGCTCACAGTCAGATGGCAAGACAGAACCCCAAATCCCATCTCGGACTGCTTCCCTAGCTGACCTTGACACTGATGTGAAAGGTGACCCTCAAGCCCTGCTCACTTCTGCTCAACCTCCAGTTACTTCCCATCTGTTTGCTGCCAGTGAGCCCTCATGAAGGGAAGGGCCCAGGGAGGAAACATCTGTGTACACAAGAGGGGTGAAGTCATAAACCCATTTGATTTTTCCCTTTTGGCAAATCCTCTTCTGCCTATTTTTTCCTCACTCATTGAGATGCAAAGCTCCCTTTAAACAAAAAGGCCTGCAAGATTCCAGCAGCTTGCAGAAACCACAACCTCCACTTTGCTACAGAGATTCCCAAAATAAGGTATGCAGAGCAGTCCTGGAGTGAGGGCAGGGCTGAGAACAGAAGCTACATGCCCCACAAACCACTCGGGGTGACCACAGGCATCCATCTGCTTACCTCCAAACCCAGCCTCTACCATTCAGTCAGCAAAGAGGAAGTTCAAATCTAGGTTCCAGCACTTGCCAGCCATATAACTTGGGGCAAGGCACTTCATCTCTAGGAACCTCACATAAAGATGGAAGTACCACCACCTACTTCACAGAAATTTTGTAAAGATTAAACAAGAGTGCAGAAGCGATGGTGTTAGCTTTGCCCCCCACCTTCACAACCCTTCGAGAAAAGCTGTAGGCGGAGGTTGCCAATGCTGAGTCACTCCTGTTACATGGGCTTTCCCAGCAACCCATGCTAAACTCTCCAGAATTATTACACTGTCTAATCTTTCTGACGTGCACCGGGCTGGTCAAAGGAGGAAGAAGAAGGATATGAGATAGCTAGATTAGAATTCGAGAACCATCAGAAGGAGCCAGTAAAACCCACAGGGCTAGGGACATCCAAGTCCACCGGGGCTATAACCACTGAAAGCTGTCAGGCTGGAAGAAACAAGACCAAGAAAACAAACCTGGTCCTTGTCCAAGAGCTGCGATCCAACCAACGCAAGACCCTGGCAACCTTCCCCAAGAAGCTCCCAGATGCCTGCCCTGGAACTCTCTTGCCATGGGCAAAAACACCCAAGAAAACACTCTCTTTTATTTACATAAGCTCCTAAAAATGAAGCAGGTTGGATAACAGGGGAGAAAAGGGTTAGGTTTCCCTTTTCCCCCCACCTTTAGATATCCTCAAGGTCAATTTCACTGCCTGTATCTCACTGTTAGATCTCGTCTTTTTGTTGTTCTTACATGCTATGGTACTACTGGGGGCCAGTAACTTGATATATGGTAGATTATTTGGCCCTTACAAAAATCTGGAGGGGATTCCTTATCTTCATTTTATAGCTGGGCTAGTTTCAAGCCGGCGTTCAGTCTCCAAGGCTGGCGCCAGTTTCATCTCACCCCAGGAATCTCACCCTGACTCTTCCATGGTACCTGAGGGCCTTCTGCAGCGTCCAGGAATGCACTGTCCAAAGGCTCCAGACTGGAAGTTACAGTCAAAGCCACAAAGGACCAAGCCCCTAATTATCACTCTGATCCTGTAGAAGGTGACCAGTGGGGAACCTTGTCACTGGAAGGAGAGATCTCAGTGGGGTGGGGGGGGTGGGGGGGGGACGGACGAGAAATGAGTCTAAGAGGGTGGGTAGGGAAGAGCTAAGAAAAGAAACTCCACAGCAAAGAGCCTGGACCAGCATCCCAGGGGGAAAGGACACCCTAGAACAGCAGTTCTCAACCTGTGGGTTGCAACCCCTTTGGGGGTCTCCTGCATATCAGATATTTACATTACGATTCATAACGGTAGCAAAATTACAGTGATGAAGTACCAATGAAAATAATTTTATGGTTGGGGTCACCACAACATGAGGAACTGTAGTAAAGGGTTGCGGCATTAGGAAGGTTGAGAACCACTGCCCTAGAACGATGCTGACTGAGCACCATGCACTGAGCAGCTGTGAGCCAGTCTGGGGTTTGAGCCAGTGGAGCTGGTGCCCCCCAGGGGAGAGTACCCGCCCCAACATGCAAAGCAAGAAGCAGAGGCAGCCAGAGACTCGGCTCTCCCACTGACGCCCTGATGTACTAAGGCTCTGTAGCCAGGAAGTCCCGAACACTGAGGCTAAATTCTGAAAGCCTGAGCTCAGCCCTCCAGCCTGGAAGGGACGCACCCTGCTCCGTCTACTACCCGGGGGCGTCTCCTGGGCAATGCAGGCCCACGCTGGCCCAGCTTCTCCTCCTCCCTCCTGTGCACCTCTCAGCTGTTCTTGGTTGGATGCCCAGTGATGCATGGTCATCATCCCTCCCTCATCAGAGCTCCCCCAGGAATAGGAGTATCCTAGTCAAATCTGTCCCCAGACACAGAAAACATACACAGTAAGTATGTCTTGACTAGATGAAGTTCTTCCCAGACCCTGAGTAGAATCTGTCAGCTTCCCTAGAAAGGGGGTTTCTTACTTTCCTGGGGCCACCCAGACGCCAAGGGAGGGTAGGAAGAGAGGGAGACCAGAAGGTGGACACAGAAGCACTGTCGTAGATTTATCCATTTCACACTAGGAGGGGTCTTAGCAACTTAAATGCTGTTGGGGGTCCCCAGATCACAAATGAACAAAAGGCGCCAGGTGGACAGGCCATGAATGCCTTGGTCAGAGTCTGGGGAACAAATATACCAAGGGCCTCAGGTCCTCCAAGTAAATACAGCTGGAAAACACTTAGCTCATGTGGACTACTGTCTCTATACAGAGAAAGCTGAAAGGGCCAGTGATCACCCAGGAAACAGCAGTCTCAGTTACCAGAGCTAGATTTGAGGCGTCTGGCTCTTGCCTATATGTTGTTAAAGATCTGGCGATATTTTAACCTAAAGACCCCCCAGCCCTTAAATGCCTGGTCACTCTGTTTTTGATTTTGTTTTTTTGTTTATTTGAGACAGTCTCACTCTGTTGCCCTGGGTAAGAGTGCTGTGGCATCATAGCTGATTAGTGATTCTCCGGCCTCAGCCTCCCAGGACTGGGAGCCACGATGCCTGGCTAGTTTTTCCATTTTTAGTAGAGATGGGGTCTTATTCTTGCTCAGGCTGGTCTCCAACTCCTGAGCTCAAGCAATCCACCGACTTTGGTCTCCCAAAGTGTTAGGATTACAGGTGTGAGCCACCACACCCAGCCTGCCTGGTCACTCTGGATGAGCTTGAGCAGACAACGTGATTCCTCTTGATGTGATTCAGTTCTCTGGCCTTCTCTGTAAGGTCACACACCATTGGCCCCATCCAAAGGCAGCCCAGTGACCATCTTTCCAGGATAGTGGAGGCACCAGGCTTATTCATCCACATTGCACCTGTTGGACCTGCAGACAGAAATCTGAATAGTCAGTGATTAAACAAAGAAGGATGGGGATCTGCTGAGATCTCCACAGGCCCTCTCAGCGTGTACAGAATCCTGCCTGGAGGGGAATGGGGGGCGGCGAGACCCTTAACTCCTTATCTTTGGCTAAGGGAGGGATCTTCACCTCTCTTCCCTTCTGGTCTTAACAGAAAGGTACATGACAGTAACAGGTGCTGGTGTCCTGTCCCTACTCTGAGCATCAGAGCAGTGGTTCTCAAACCTCAGGATGCATGAGAAGGGCATGCAGAACTCAGGGCGTCGGCCCACCCACCCAGTTCCTGGATCGGTAGGTCTGGGTGACGATTTGCATTTCTCATGAGTTCCCAAGTGATGCAGCTGCTGCAGGTTTAGGTACCAGACTTTGAGAACCACCGAATTCAAAAGAAAAACAAAAAGTCTATTCTAAATCTATCTATGGGCCCAGAAAATTAATCTTTTAGAGACTGATAAATTCACTTGCAGAAAGAAATAGATTCTTTTTTTTTTTTTTTTGCAGTTTTTGGCCGGGGCAGGGTTTGAACCCACCACCTCCGGTATAGGGGGCTGGCGCCCTACTCCTTTGAGCCACAGGTGCCGCCCCTAGGAGTAGATTGTTTTAACACTCTTTGAAAAAGCATGGCCCTCTTACTTTCACTCTTCTCATAGACACAGATACAGGGAATATTTCACGTTTCCCCTAACCTTAAGAAAAGGCACCCTAATGAAATTAATAATGGCAATAGTTCCCCTATTGGCCTTAGTGCTGGTGACAGCAGAGATGGGCAGGGACTGCAGCAAACTGGAAACCCACTACTCATCACCAACACATTCCTGCCATGCAGAATGGCAGGTGTGGCATTGACAGAATCCTCATCTTTGTGCGAGAAGCTGGAAATCTGAATTTCTAATGTGAAATGTGTACATTTTAAGATATTGGCAACCAACTCAAAAATTTTTAAATGAAACCCTGGGCAAAAACCCCACAATGAAACAACCACTGAGAAAATCCCACAGTTCTGCATTTGATTTACTGGCCACCAGTGTGCAACCCCTAATTGTAACTACTGGGTATCTGCATAAGCAGTCATTTGAAGGGAGGGTTCCCCAATTCTACAGCATCGAATACCACTGCCTTAAAGTATCAACCAGCACATCTGTACGGTACCATCTATCTTTGTAGCCAGAACTGCTTCTCACACTGCTGGGTGCAGCTGGATGGCAGCTTCTAGGGACTTATGCACATCTTCCAAGGGCTGCAACATGTGGCCAGCTGCCTCCTGCCCCAGAGCTGCCCTCCCCCAGCCTAGGCCAACATTCCCTGGAAGGAAAGCTCAAGACGAGGTTTCTGGGGCAAAAGGGCCCCTGGCAAGTTTGCCCTACTCAGTCTCTGGGGTGTCTTCATCAGCTGAGGAGGTTCAGAAGGGGAGGAGGTATGTGAAGAAGTCCAAAGAGGTTAAGGACTAAGACACCTGCAGAAAACTGGGCAGGAACCAAGCCACACGGACAGTTGGGAACCAAGTAGAAAGTGAGCCAGCAACCAGGCACGGCAGCCTGGGGGAGGAGAGACACATGTCCACAAGTCTGACAATGAGATGACAGAGCTATCGTGGTGAGCAGAGAGATTCCCATGGGTAGCAAGACCAGGCAGCTGGAAGCTAGCCACACTGGGAACACAGGGCTTTGTGGGAGGTGTAAGGAACCCAATCCCACAGGGCTCAGAGGAATGGGAACGTGTGCTCTGGGGCCACTGGGAGGAGTGCAGGGTGATTCTCGCAGGCCATTGCTTCAAGAATCACAGTCATCCTTCTCTCTCTCTGCCCACAGGAGCTGTCCTATGACAGACCTCAGCCCCTCCTTGGAGCTGGGGCTGCCACCTCTCTGTCCCAAATAGCTTGTCTGGCCCTAACTATGCTGCACCACATTAGATTCTCAAAAGGACATTGCATCCTGACTTCCCTGCACTGAAAAACCATCCCCTTCTCTTTCCGGGTTGGCCAGGTTCTCCTTGAAAGAAAATGTACAGCCATCCCCAGGAGAGAGTTCAGGCCCATTTGCCCACTCATGGAGGCCAACGGTTTCCACATTCTTTGTTTGAAAGTCTGACTCACAGTGAAAAACACATTTTACTCCACAACTCAATATACACACGAGCTAAAGTTTCACACGACAACACTTGCCCTACCATGTGCAACGCACCCTGGTATCTCCCTGTTGTGTTTTCTGCGCTCGTTGACACCGATGATGTGAGCTGTGTGGCTCATGACTCGCGGTTCAGAAAACACGGCTTTACCTGGTTCTAGTCTCATTGTTTAGAATTTCCTTCTTAGGTGCAGGACACTAACAGGGACTCTTTTCTTTCTTTCTTTTTTTTATTGTCAAATCATAGTTGTGTACATTTGTGCAATCAAGGGGTACAATGTGCTGGTTTCATATACAATCTGAAATATTCTCATCAAACTGTTCAACGTAGCCTTCATGGCATTTTCTTAGTTATTGTATGTAGACATCTGTATTCTGCCTTTAGTAAGTTTCACCTGTATCCATTGTAAGATGCAGATAGGTGTGGCCCCACCCATTGCCCTCCCTTCACCCTAACCTCCCCCCTCCCTTTGCCTTCCTTGGCCCTTTCCTCATAGTCTTATGCTATAGTTGGGTTATAGCCTTCATGTGAAAGCTATAATTTAGCTTCATAGTAGGGCTGAGTACACTGGATACTTTTTCTTCCATTCCTGAGGTACTTTGCTAAGAAGAATATGTTCCAGTTCCATCCATGTAAACATGAAAGAGGTAAAGTCTCCATCTTTCTTTAAGGCTGCATAGTATTCCATGGTATACATGTACCACAATTTGCTAGTCCATTCGTGGGTCGATTGGCACTTGGGCTTCTTCCATGACTTAGCAATTATAAATTGGGCTGCAATAAACATTCTGGTACAGATGTCTTTGTTATATTGTGATTTTTGGTGTTCTGGGTATAAACCTAGTAAAGGAATTATAGAATCGAATGGCAGGTCTATTTTTAGGTCTCTAAGTATTCTCCAAACATCCTTCCAGAAGGAACGTATTAGTGTGCATTCCCACCAGCAGTGTAGAAGCATGCCCTTTTCTCCACATACACGCCAACATCTCTGATTTTGGGATTTTGTTATGTGGGCTACTCTTACTGGGGTTAGGTGATTTCTCAAAGTAGTTTTGATTTGCATTTCTCTGATGATTAAGGATGATGAGCTTTTTTTAATGTGTTTTTAGATCGTGTGTCTGTCTTCTTTAGAGAAGTTTCTCTTCAAGTCCCTTGCCCACCCTGAGATGGGATCACGTGTTCTTTTCTTGCTAATACATTTGAGTTCTTTGTGGATTCTGGTTATTAGACCTTTATCGGAGGTATAACCTGCAAATATTTTCTCCCATCATGAGGGCTGTCTGCTTGCTTTACTTACTATGTTCTTGGCTGTGCAGAAGCTTTTTAGTTTGATCAGGTCCCAGTAGTATATTTTTGATACTGTATAAAGCAATTTTGGAACTCTTTTTCTGGAATGACCATCAGACTATCATTGTATAGCACACAACAATAATGAATGCCACTAAGCAAGACACTGCCACATGGCAACACAAACACAGCTGTGAGACACTAATATACCAAGGTTATGAAACCTTATGGAGTTGTTCATTTAGTGCTGCCAATGTGAGTGCGTGGCATCAAGTTCAAGAACTTAATTGTCAGCTCTCAAAATACAATAGCTCTGATGGTCATTCTACAAATAGAAAAACTAGTCAAGTGTTGTGGCAGGCACCTGTAGTCCCAGCTACTTGGGAGGCTGAGACAAGAGGATCGCTTGATCCCAAGAGTTTGAGGTTGCTGTGAGCTTTGACACCATGGCACTCTACCCAGGACAACAGAGTAAGACTCTGTCTCGAAAAGAAAAGAAAAGAAAAGAAAAGAAAAGAAAAGAAAAGAAAAGAAAGAAAATTGGCAACAAATAAGATCATATACACACACCCTTATTTTTTGTTATGTATTTTTCAGCTGCTGTCTACCTTTGAACACTGTGTAATATCACAGGAAGATATTAAAGAATTATTAAATTATATTATGATATATTAAATCTGTAGTCCTTCCTGAGCAAAAGCAGAGTCCTAGCCATATTTATTCAATATCTTATGTTAGGATTTTTGTTCAATAATTATTAGATCTGGTTATAAAGCTATTCCTTATTTTGGTCTGTCACAGATACCTCCTCAAGTCCTGCCTGGTAAACTGATTTTCTGGTGTCTTTCAGGTGATACTTGTCTACCTAGTACATGGCTGAAAGACTCAGCTCCAGGTCAAGCCATGGACCTGTGTAAGGAAGTGCCCTCTGGAATAAGGAAGTGCTCTGTGATGTTTTTCAAACAAACAATGCTTTTGATTTTTTCTACTTTAAATGGAACTTATAAATTCAAAATTAATCTCTCATAATTCAAGTCTGAAAACATTTGAAAAATGTAGGGATGTTTATCATTTTATGTAGCCACCATGTCTTTTGAAATAATGTTTGAGGATAATGAGAATGTAGAAAACATACAACTTGGCTATGGACTCATGAAAACAAATAAGAATTAAAGAATTTGGTGAATTCTGGATCTTTATTCAATAAAATTAATCACTTTAAATGTTACTTGTATAACCACCTGTAATTGGTTCAATGTATGCTACTGCTAACTTGATTGAGAAAAGTCTTATAAGAGGGTGGGGAAAAGGTACACTAGAAATGAGGAAATTCAGTATAATGTGTACATGAAGCAAATACAACACAGAAAATATGAGCATCTAAGATGTCTTTAAAATGAATAGAATCCCAATCTACTCAAGACAAAAGTATTTTTAAAGTTCAGATGAAAATTTTCTCTAAAATCACAGAATTTTAGAGAAGTATATTATCTGGCAAAAGACCCTCATTTTACAGTAATGAGGAAATTTCAAGTTCTAGAGAAAAGATTCAAGATTACATGGCTCGTTAACAATAGATATGAGATTAGAAATCAGTATTCTGACCCTAATCCCATTGTTCTTTTTACTATAAAATTTTAAAATTAGAGTAATATTTTAATTTTATAACCAGTATAATCTGGGTTTTTTCTTAATATGTTTCACATTCAAAATTTAATCCTTTGAACTATAACTAAAAAGTTTAAGAAGAAAAAAATCCTGTTCTGAGATGTATACAATCAACTATAAAAATAAAATACCGTATATACTCGAGTATAAGCTGAGTTTTTTCCGGCACAAAATTTGTGCCGAAAAACCCGAACTCAGCACAAATTTTACTCGCGTATATACGGTACTTGCTATTTTAGAGGCAAAAATTAGACTAGATAGGCTAGATAAAACCCATCACATACAAAGCTATATATTAGCTGCTCATAAAATGCTTACATGATGTTGGAGGAAATGAAACTAAAAAATTGCAAAAGTCCAGATACTAATATAATACAGTTATATTCGATCAATGTGCCAGACACACAGGTGTGCTGTGAGAGGATCTTAGGTGTGCTGAGAAAAATTTTAAAGACAATTAATTAAATTATTTTTGAAAGACATTTTAAACACAGTAAGTATATTCTTTTTATTATTCTTTTTTTTTTTTTTTGTACAACATAATTTAAGTGGTCCTTGGAAGTTTAACTATAGGTTCAAGTGTGCCATAAAATTTTTAAAAAGCTCAAAAACACTGAATAGAATTTTTGATTAAGTAAAGGCTGAACCATGTAATCGATGCTATAGGATTAAAGATGGGAAAAATCCTGGAAGTCTAAGGAAATAAGGTAAAACTTTAGGGGGAAGGAGGGATTTGAGTGGGCCTTATAGGACATGTAACATTTGTCAAGCATTGGAACAGAAGGAGGATTTAGATGTGGGCTGAAGGGAAGAGGAAACTGGCCTGTCTGGAAAGGGGCTTTATGGTGGGTAACAGGGAGTAGTAAGGTGTGAATGATGATTGAGAAATATTGAAGGTTCTTGAATTTTGGAGTAATACTCTAATTTTCTTTTAAAGATTTTTCTTTTTTAAGGAACATTCACCCAAAAGCAGTGAAGAAAGTGAATAGGCAGAGAGTAACTGTGTGGGAGTACTCCCTAAGAATCTATCTGGAAATCCAAATATTGAAGTATCTGAAAGAAACAAAATTATACTTTGGAAGACAATATGAGCAACTAACATACCCCTTAGACTCAGGCAGAGGCTTGGTTCCTGATCCTGCCACGCAAGAGCTGTGCAACCTTGCAGAAGCAACTACCCTGAGCCTCGATTTCTTAATTTGTAAAATGGAGAAACCTGTCTGGTAGGCTCGTTATGGCAACCAATAGGTGGTGTGTTTTAACAAGATTCCCCAAGAGATTTATATGCATGTTAAAATCTGAGAAGCACTCCTCTGAGGTTTTTAGGATTGTAAGGAACATTCTCATGTTGTTTCAATTAATAGAATTTATTGTGGATGTACAGAGAGGAGGTCATTGGAAGAAAAGGAAACAGGCTCAATAGCTACACAGCTATTATGGAGAGAACTGGGGTATCATTAAGAAAACAATACAAATTTAGCAATCAACTTACTTCATCCTACCTATAATGGCCAACTTTCAATTGCTCCTAAGTCTAGCATTCCATCACTCAGCTACTGTAATCATTACTAGTGCTTATTACTATGAAATAACCATTCATAGCAGGTTTCATTTGAACTTTAAGAAAAGGCCCTGTTGGTATAGGCCAGTATTTAGGCACCAGTGCACCCCTCTTAGCCAAAGCTCTCCTGATAGGCTCACTCACCTCGCAGCCAGCTCACTTGCTACCTTTGGGTCCAATCAGCTGTGATCATGTATTGAGCTCCTAGAAACCTGAGCTGGTCCATCTATGCTTAGTGATGCTTCTGGCCTATGTTTAGAAAGGGACTATGAGAAGGTCAAGCACCCACATCTCATGCCTTATATCCCAAGGATTTAAATATTTGTTCATCATTTTTGCATCATTTCTCTAAGAATAGGAAAGACTAGGAACAATGGTTTAGACAATGTGCTGAGGTGGAGAAAAGATGGAGAGGGGAAAATAGCAATTCAAAGATATTTAGAAAAGTCTTTCTACATATATAGTATGAAATTATATGACTGCTCAATTTTTATTAACTGATTGTATATCTTATGTCAGAGTTTGAGAAAAATAGCTTAAATTTGCTGCATAAAAAGTTCGTTTTGTAAATTTTAAAGTAATATATCTGTGATGTGACAATAAATGTGTTGCTTTCCAGTAACCTGATAATAAAGTATCCCATGGTAAGAATACTGAAAACAACAGATAATAAATAAGAATAGAAGTGACATCAGCCACTGCATTTTCAAAAGAAGAGTAAATTATTTAAATGGGCTTATACTAAGGGAAGACACCTGGCAAAGCTTGAAAGAGAAATGCCACAATTAACATCTGGATGTGTCTTTATCTAACACTTCATCCCCTAACCCTTTCTAGACCACTCCTTTCTGAGATTCCTTTTAAATCTACACACACCAACTTCTGGGAAATGAAGTTCATTCTCCAAACTATTAAAGTTGTTTCTTTTTCAATCTTGTTCATTTTAAAATAGTTTTAAGCTGGGTGGTGCCTGTGGCTTAAGGAGTAGAGTGCTGGCCCCATATATCAGACGTGGTGTGTTCAAACCCAGCCCTGGCAAAAAAAAATAAAATAAAATAAATTGTTTAAAATAGCTTTAAGCTTACTAAGCCTTAGATGAAGAACTTCCTTATTGCATCCTCTCCCAC
This sequence comes from Loris lydekkerianus, assembly GCA_963574355.1. NCBI lineage: Eukaryota > Metazoa > Chordata > Mammalia > Primates > Lorisidae > Loris > Loris lydekkerianus. The sequence goes on along the minus strand of CAUYPK010040674.1, from coordinate 6,376 downwards.
TCAATCTTAAGTATACAAAAGATGATAATAGTTTCTAAAATGCCATGTTAACAAAATTATGTACTAGGACTTACCGCAAACAAAAGAAATCATTTTGTAGCCCTCAACTTTGTACTTTCTTTGAAACAACATTTTGAATTAAAGAAATACATAATGCCAAAAATATAGAGTTTTCTCTTTCACACAGACGGTTATTATGAACCTAATCTTCGTATCCACTTTGAAAATGATTTTCTGAATCTAGAATTTTTTTTAGTTCAATATTTCAGTAACAACTAAATATGGTTATTTAAGACATTTGCTAAACCCAGAGTAATAATGTCTATTGAGACCTAATTTTCTTGCCTTGCTAGGGAGATGCAGAGATCAGTCAGGAGTCTGCCTGTTGCCCTAGGCTGACTTGATTAAAAATAAATAGCTCGACTGTATGGTGCCTATGAGAAATTCACACCACCTGTAAAGACACACAAAGACTGAAAGTGAAGAGATAGAAAAATACATTCTATGAAAATGAAAACCAAAAGTTGAGCAGAAGTAGCGATACTTACATCAGATAAAATAGACATGAAGGTGATGAAAATGGAAATACAACTTTCAAAACTTATAGGATACAGCAACAGCAGTAATAAGAGGAAATTTACTACATAAAAAAGTAGAAATATTTCAAATAAACAACCTAAAGTTGTACCTCAAGTAACTAGAAAAGCAAGAACATACTCAAAATTAATAGAAGGAAAGAAAATAACACAACAGAAATAAATGAAATTGAGGTCAAAAAAATGCAAAGGATAAACTAAATGAAAAATTGGTTTTTTTGAAAGACAAACAAAATTGATAACCACTAGCTAGACTAACCAAGAAAAAAAGAAAGAAAGACCTAAGTAAATAATATCAAAAATAGAAAAAGAGACATTACAATTGATACCTCATAAATGCACAGGGTCATTAGAGACTATTACGAACAACTCTACATTGTTGCATTACTAAATTGGAAAATCTAGAGGAAATGGCTAAATTCCTCAATACATACAACATACTGAAGTTGAACCATGAAAAAATAGAAAACTTGAATAGAATGATAATTAATAATGAGATTAAATAGGTAATAAAAAGGCTTCCCAAAAAGAAAAGCTCAGGACAGGATGGCTTTACTACCAAATTCCACTAAACTTATAACGACAAACTAATATTAATTTTCTCCAGACTTTTCCTAAATTTTGAAGAGGAGATAATTCTAATTTTCTATGAGGCCAACATTTCTCTGAGACCAATACCAGGTAAGAACATATAACAAGGGGCTGGGCATGGTGGCTCATGGCTGTAATCCTAGCACTTTGGGAGGCAGAGATGGGTAGATTGCCTGAACTCAGGAGTTTAAGACCAGCCTGAGCAAGAGCAAGAGCCCATCTCTAAAACTAGCCAGGCATTGTGGTAGGTGCCAATAGTCCCAGCTACTTGGGAAGCTGAGGCAAGATTATAGCTAGAGCCCAAGATTTTGAGGTTGCTGTGAGTTATGATGCCACGGGACTATAGCAAGGGTGACAAAGTGAGACTCTGTCTTACAACAACAACAACAACAACAACAACAACAACAACAACATAATAACAAAATAAGAAGACTACAGGCCAATATCCCTGGTGAACACAAATGCAAAAATCCTTAACAAAATACTAGCAAACTGAATTCGACAATACATTAAAAAGATCATTCAGCATTATCAAGCAGGATTCATCTCATAGATATAAGAATGTTTCAACATATGCAAATCAATAAAAGATAATACATCATATCCACAGAATGAAGGACAAAAACCATATGACTATGTCAACAGACCTAGAAAAAACATTTGAAAAAATTCAACATCTCTTCATAATTATAAACTATCAACAAACTAGACATAGAAGGAACATACCTCAACATAATAAAAGCCGCATGACAAACCTACAGCTCACCTCATACCAAATAAGGAAAAGCTGAATGCCTTTCTTTTAAGAACAGGAGCAAGACAAGGATGCCCACTTTCACCACTCTTATTCAACATAGTAATACAAATCCTAGCTAGAGCAATTAGGGAAAAGAAAGGAATAAAAGGCATTCAAATCGGAAAAGAGGGACTCATATAGTTCCTCTTCACAGATGACATGATCTTATGTATTAAACAACCTAAGGATTCTGGTAAAATTCTCTTAGAACTGAAAAACAAATTCAGTAAAATTGCAGGATACAAAAATCAGTAGCATTTCTATATACTAATAACAAACTAGGTGAGAAGGAAATCAAGAAGACAATTCCATTTACAATAACAACAACGAAGGATGTAAGTTTAACCAAGGACGTGAAAGATCTTTACAAGGAAAACTACAAAACACGGATGAAAGAATTGAAGAAGACATTAACAGTTACCCATAGATCAGAAGAATGAATACTGTTAAGGTGATTTTACTACTCAAAGCAATCTATAGACTTAATACAATATTTATCAAAATACCAATGGCATTCCTCACAGAAACGGAAAAAACAATCCTAAAATGGAACCACAAACAAAATCTGAATAGCCAAAGCAATCCTGAGTTGGGAGCATTCTGGTACCTGACTTCAAAACCTACTACAAAGCTGTAGTGACCAAAAGAGCAAAGTTTTCGGATAAAAACGGACACATAGTCCAAAGGAACAGAATAGTGGACCCAGAAATAAGTTCATATCTTTTATAGCCAACTGATTTTCAATAAAGTTGGCAAGAACATACAGTGTAGAAAGGACTCTCAATAAATGATGCTGGGAAAATTGGATATCCAATTGCAGAAGAATGAACCTAGATCCTTATCTCTCACCATATATAAAAATCAACTCAAAATGGATTAAAGACTTAAACATAGGACTGAAAATATAGGACAACTAGAAGAAAACATAAGAGAAATGTTTCAGGACACTGATTTAGGCAAAGAATTTATGGATAAAAAGGATAGGCAACAAAATAAAAAATAGACAAATGAGAATATATTAAACTAAAAAGCTTTTGTACAGCAATGGAAATGCTTAATGGAGTGAAGAGATACCCTGTTGAGTGGGAGAAAATATTTGCAAACTATTCTTCTGTAAAGTGGCTAATATGGGAGACAAAATGGCTGACTGAAGCCAGCTTTCTACAGAGGCTCCCATCCAGAAGGAGAGTTAAAGGACAAAAATTTAGTAGGTAACCTGGTGGATTTGAGCAGCACCAAGAGAGAAGGTTGAAGAATGCACATCAACCCCACTGAGGTGAGCGACCTTGCGACCACAAGGACACAAACAAAAGGTACAAAATTCATCACCAAGCGGACAGGAGTCCCCTCCCCCATGAGAATGGCTCAGAGGGGCCACAAAAAAATGGACAGAGTTCAAAGGTCCTCCCACTACACAGGAGAGGCCCTCTAAAAACTGGACCCCCCCCTCTACTAGGGTGCCATGGCATTCTCCTGCCAGGCATAAAACTGTATAAAACTGTATATATTCTCTACCTGCAACTCTGAGCTCCCAGGACTCCCCTCCACTCTCACTCTGAGATCTGGAGGCCTGTCCCCCAGGAGTTCATATTCTTGGGTGATTTATCAAGGAATGTGGACAGTGCCTAAACTGCAGCTGGTCAGTGCTGACTGTGGGGCACAAGAGCGAGAAGAGGACGGTTGGCTGAGAGGGAACCACACCGAGCCACAGCAGTTCCCTGAGGCACATCTTTAAACAGCAATACGGCCAGGCATAAGACCATATAAACCTGTATATATTCTCCACCTGCAACCCTGAGCTCCCAGCATTCCCCTCCACTCTCACGCTGAAGTCTGGAGGCCTATCCCTCAGGAGTCCAGATCCTTGGGTGATTTCTCAAGGGGTGTGGACAGCGCATAAGCTGCAGCTGGTCAGCGCTGACTCTGGGGCATGGGAGTGAGGAGAGGACAGTCGGCTGAGAGGGAACCACACCAGAGCAGCAGTTCCCCGTGGCACAATCCAGCAGCTGTCTTTTAGTAGCAATGCGGCTCACACCCGGATATTCTGAAGCCACACCCCCTGTCCCCCTGGGCAACCAGAGGAGGCCAGCAACCACCTGTGAGTAAAGGATTTGCCTTAACGACTCACAGACCTGGGAATCTCCCAGGGTGGGGCTGACCCAGAGGACCGCTTTACTGAGCCTAAGACACACCTGGCCCTCAGGGGATCATCAGCCTATAGACAAAGGAAGGCAGCAGGATAGAACTGACAGTAACTTCAATCAGGGGTGGGGCTGGACCTGAGTGAACACCCCCCAACCTTTATCAGACGCTGGAGGTTGTCAGGCCTCACCTCCTCCTGCTAGATAGAGACAGAGCACAGTGGCCTGGCACATTTCCTTGTGATTCAGGCAGGTGCAAACCCCTGGAGTATCTGTTCACTACAGGCAACTGGGTCAGCCAACTGCAGGGCTATCAGTGACTGGGTGTGACAGTGGTGCAAGGGTGGGAAGGAGACATCAACCTTCCCAGACTAATCTATTGGCTGGGTGGCTCCTCCTGACTCCACCCAGCACTGGAGCATGCCATATCAGAGTAGTCACCAGACCCCTGTGATCCAGTTCCCAGAGATCTCTTAAACTATCCTACCTGAAACAGGTGGTGACTGAGACAATTGATTTGGACCTTTTTAACTGAGCCAACTGCCTGAGGATTATTCAGGGGGTGCCCTGGGTGTGTGGTTGTAGGAAGGTTTGACTTTCCTTTTCCAATTGTTGCCAGTGGTGGGTGGGGTGATTTAATTGCTGATATTTCTCCATAGCTGAGACTTCAACCCAGAGTAACTGTTTCACTAGGGTCAAACAAAAACCAGCTGAAAACTAGACAGAACCACTTAGCCCCACTACACCAAACAGGGCCCCAGTTTCTGAGGCCACAGCACTGTACCGGTCCTCAACAAAGCTCCAGGGGGAAAAGTCAAAGGGAGTAAAACAATCATGGGGCGGAATTGGCAGAAAAACTCTGGTAACATGAATAACCAGAATAGATCAAACCTCCAAAGGAAAGATATGGCAGATGCAAATTGAAGATCCCATTCATAAACAACTGGCTGAGATGTCAGAAATTGAATTCAGAATTTGGATTGCAAACAAGATTAATAAAGTGGAGGAAAATTTGGAATTAAAACTTCAAGAAGCAATTCAAAAGTCAGAATTAGGAATTCGAGGAGAAATTCAAAAGTTGTCTCAAGAATTTAACAAATATAGAGACAAAACCACCAAAGACTTAGACACACTGAAGCAAGAATTTTCAGCCCTCAAAGATCTGAAAAATACAGTAGAATCCCTCAGTAACAGAGTGGAACAAGCAGAAGAAAGGATTTCTGACAGTGAAGACAAAGCCTTTGAACGCTCCCAAACTCTCAAAGACAAAGAGAAATGAGAGCAAAAATGGATCATTCTCTCAGAGAGCTCTGGGATAATTCAAAGAAGGTCAATATCCGACTTATTGGACTCCCTGAAACCAATGAAGTGGCTTCGCTAGGCACAAAGCCTCTTCTCCATGAAATTATGAAAGAGAATTTTCCAGACATGCCTAGGGATTCTGAAATTCAGATAGCAGACAGTTTCAGAACCCCAGCACAACTCAACCCCAATAAGACTTCCCCCAGGCATATCATAATTAACTTCATTAAAGTTAATATGAAGGAGAAACTTCTCAAAGCAGCCAGATGAAAGAAAGCTATTACATACAAAGGGAAGAATATTAGAATAACTGCAGATCTCTCTGCTGAAACTTTTCAAGCCAGAAGATGGTGCTCATCGACTTTTAATCTCCTAAAACAAAATAACTTTCAACCATGATCCTGTATCCAGCTAAACTGAGTTTCATTTATGATGGAGAAATTAAATACTTTAATGACATTCACATGTTGAAGAAATTTGCCGTAATCAAACCAGCTTTTCAGGATATTCTCAGACCTATCCTCCATAATGACCAGCCCAATCCTCTACCACAAAAGTAAACTCACTCAGAAACTTTTGATCAAACTCCAACTTCCACACTGGCAAAAGGATTAAAAATGTCCACTGGACTTTTGAAAAACTTGATACCCAAAATATTACCAGACTTATCAAGATTTTCCATTAATGTGAACGGCTTAAACTGTCCTCTAAAGAGGCATAGGTTAGCTGACTGGATACAAAAACTCAGGCCAGATATTTGTTGCATGCAAGAATCACATCTTAACTTAAAAGACAAATTTAGACTCAGGATGAAAGGATGGTCATCCATATTTCAGGCAAATGGTAATCAGAAAAAAGCAGGTGTTGCAATTTTATTTGCAGATACAATAGGCTTTAAACCAACAAAAGTAAGGAAGGATAAGAATGGTCACTTCATATTTGTTAAGGGT
>CAUYPK010040672.1:0-14393 GCA_963574355.1 Loris lydekkerianus | reverse complement strand
TTGAAAAGCATTTAATCTACTGATTCCTCAGTTATTGTAAATGTTTTGGGTATATATTTTTATTTTTGAAATTTACCAGTGGCTGCTGCATTTTCCATCTTGGCTTATACTCGAGTCACTAAGTTTTCCCAGTTTTTAGGGCAAAATTAAGAGGGTCGGCTTATACTCGGGTCAGCTTATACTTGAGTATATATGGTAATTACAATGAAATACAATCTCTCTGTGGATTCTTAAGGTAAAACATCATTCTGTTCAAAGGAAAAGTTACCTGGGCAGTAAAACAATACATTTTCAGTAACAGTCCTTCATTTTAAGTTAATAAAATCCTTTTAAATTGCCATCTGAGGCAATAGATCACAGAGCTGACAGATCATTACGACAGGTCATAGGAGAACACCATTTCATTCAATCTCATTTCATGATAAAGTTGATGAGAAGAAAAAAAATGATTTCTGGAGATGGCAACAGTATGGAGTTTGCAAATTCTCCATATGTCTGTGTGGGTTTTCTCCAAATAAACCAATTTCCTCCCACATTCCCCAAATGAGCACATTAGTTTAATTAATTAGCATGTCTACATTGTTCCAGTGTAAGGGTGTGTGTGTGTTGGGGGGGGGTGTGCACCCTGCAATGGAATGATGTCCTGTCTAGGGCTGATTCTTGATTGTGCCCTGAGCTGCTAAGATTGGAGCAGTACAACTGCACCCCTGAACTGGAATAACCAGGTTGGAAGACAAGTAAATGAATACAAATTATTACAAAATAAGAAGTATATGATAATCATGTAGCATGAAAGTGCTCAGCAAGCTCACCATATTTGCTGTTGTTTTTTAACTGCGCAGTGGTAGGAAGTGCTCTTTACAATGTTCACTTTGCAAACATTTATTCCTTGATTTAACCCACCACCATTATAATCTCATCACTCACTTGATTCATCAAAAACTGGAATTTTTATTAACCTTGCTAAACATATGTACAGCTCACATTTATTTCAATATTCAATATTAAAAATGGTTTAGGTCTTTATTTAGAAGTTTGGTGATGTATTTATGACCAGCGATATGCCATAGGAATTTTACATCAATTAACCTATTGTAAATCTATTGTAAAACTGGTTTCCTGATATGTCATTTTGCTAAAAGTCATAGTTTCCAAGAACCTAAATGAGGCTTTCTATATGGTGAATAATATTTAAAGAACTGGGATGCTATGAAAGTATTCAAAGAGGACCAGAGATAGGAAGCTGGAAATCTAAACATTCCACTTATTAAGTAAGTGGAGTCACCAAACAGAGTTTTTAAAGACAGGTTTTCTACAAAATAAATAACTGAAAGGCACTTTTAAATTATCTCCTTATTGTCTTAACAACCTATGAGGTAGGTTCCATTTCACAATTACAACTAGGCCACAGAATCTTTAACAAAGTTCTCCAGCGTTCTATAACACACAGGAGAGCTGTGGTTTGAAACCACGTCTGGTATCTTACTTCAGCATGATGTTACAGGTCATCATAAATTCATTAGTGAATCAATCTCTGCTAATGATAATAAAAGCTGTAAAATCTGAAGAAGAATATTAAATTTGAAGGCCTCCTTCATTTTCAAGGTAACCTTAGAGAATTGTAAAAATAAAAAATTATTTTATTGATAAAAATGCAAACAATCATTATTTCTCTCTACCAATTATCTTAGTGAGATGTTCTGGATAATTTGCTGCAGCTTCTACATGAGCATTTGCTGCTTCACCTTGTACCTTTCAGATGCTATGGATATGCCTTCTTTCCTTAAACTTTATAAACCAGACTCTGCTAGCTTCAAACTTTTCTTCTGTAGCTTCCTTTACCTCTTTCAGCCATCACAGAATAGAAGAGAGTTAGGGCTTTGCTCTTAATTACGCTTTGGCTTAAAGCAGGGGTCCTCAAACTGCAGCCCGCGGGCCCACATGCAGCGGTGTGATTGTATTTGTTTCCATTTTGTTTTTTTACTTCAAAGTAAGATATGTGCAGTGTGCATAGAAATTTGTTCATAGTTGTTGTTGTTGTTGTTTTTAACTACAGTCTGGCCCTCCAACCGTCTGAGGGACAGTGAACTGGCCCCCTGTTTAAAAAGTTTGAGGACCCCTGGGCCTTAAAGGAATGTTGTGGCTGGTATGAGCTACTATTCAGACCACTCAAACTTTCTCCATTATCAGCAAACAAGGCTGGTTTACTTTCCTATCATCATGCGTTCACTGGAATAGTGCTGTTTAATTTCCTTTAAGAATTTTTCCTTTGCATTCACAACTTGGCTAACTACTTGGCACAAGAGGCCTGGCTTTCGGCCCCTCTTGACTTTTGACATGCTAATCGTATCATTTCTAGGATTTGATTTAAAATGAGGGACATGTGAGACTCTTCCTTTCACTTGAACACTTAGAAGCCACTCTAGGATTATTAATTATTCTACTTTCAATATTCTGGTGTCCCAGGGAATGGGAAGAACAGAGGAAGAGAGATGGGAAACAGCCAGTTGGTAGAACAGTCTGAGCGCACACGGTATTTACCATGTTTGCTGCATTACGATATGGCACAGTTCATGATGTCCTGAATCTTAACATCAAAGATCACTGACAATATCATCATAATAGATATCAATAGTCCTTCATTATAAGTTAATAAAATCCTTTTAAATAAAAGAAATCTGCAAAATTACCAAAATGTGACATGGAGTTGCTAAGCACACATGCTGCTAGAAAAATGGTTGCCACAAACTTTTAATTTGTAAAAAATACAACAGCTGCAAAGCTTAATAAGAGAAGCACAATAAAATAAAGTATTCCTATACAGAAAACTATGACAGTTTTATAAATATCGAATTTGAAGAGGGCAAACATTTTAAATATATAATCTTTTGGTGCTGAAAACAATACTAACATCTAATAAGATGGTATATGGCTGTGAATTTCAGAAATCATAGGTATCAATGAAATAGTAATTTATAATTAAAATATTTTATACAAATAATTCAAATGCAGTGAGAGTCTGGTTTCTGGTTATGATAAGAAACCCTTCCAGAAATTATCGAAGATGTATTCAATTTTTTTTTTTTTTTTTTTTTTTTTTGGGGGGGGACAAAGCCTGGGTACAGTGCCGTGGCGTCACAACTCATAACAACCTCCAACTCCTGGGCTTACGCAATTCTCTTGCCTCAGCCTCCAAAGTAGCTAGGACTACAGGAACCCACCACAACACCCAGCTATTTTTTGGTTGTAGTTGTCACTGTTGTTTGGCAGGCCCGAGCTGGATTCGAACCTTCCAGTTCTGGTGGAAGTGGCTGGCGCCTCAGCCACTTAAGCTACAGGCACCTAAGCGATGTATTCAATTTTTAAAAAATTATTACGAGGACAAAGTCAGTATGTTTACTATACATTGCTTTTCAAGGAGATAAAAATGAAAGCATTAGGGAAGGATAACTTACAAGAACTTACTTTCCAATTATTAACACAAACATTACTTTTCATACTTTTTCAAAAACAATCACAAGCATACTACAAATTCATAGGAATCACCCAAGATGAAACTGTGATTTAGGAAGCCTGTGTTGCCTTTCGTTGCTCTCAGTTCCTATGTGCCTCTGAGAGCACAGTCCTTAGATATTTCTGTACATATCTCAAATGCAGCCAATTAATTAGTTTGCCAAAAGAAACAATGATTTATTCTAGGGCTTGACAAACTTTTACTTAAATGGCCAGATACTAAATATTTTAGGCTTTGCAGAACAGTTGGTTTATCTTGCAATTACTCAACTCTCCCTTTGCAGGATTAAAGCAACCAGAGAAATTTCCTAAGTGAATGCGCATGGCTGGGTTCTAATAAAACTTTATTTACAAAAACAGGCAGTTGGATCATGGGCCTGTATTACTGACTCCTGAATTCTATTTCAAGACTAGATAGAAAAGAACAGCTGAGATGGGTTAATAGAGAACTGTATATCTGTAAATTGTCAGTATAGACAACTGAAAAGAATTTCAAAGGAAATTTTGACCATAATTTTGCATTATATGCTGACTGTAGTACCTAATTCCCAAAGAAGATAGTCTTCTATGTACAACCTCATTTCTAGTACCATCAGGAGTTATTGTGACCTTGAAGTTAGCTTGTCTACTAAATCCATACCTAAATGTGTAAAAATAATGGCAATACTCACCTCACAAAGCTGTCAAGAGTTTTAAGAATAACATATATAAACGACTAAGTACAGTGGTTCATTTTAGATATGAAGTTGGTTTTTATTTTAATATACTTTGGTGCCTCAGTTTCATCACCTTTAAACTGGGAATAACACCAGTACTCACTAATCTCAAAAGATTATTGTAAGAATTAAGTAAATTGGCCAGGCGCAGTGGCTCACACCTGTAATCTTTGCACTCTGGGAGACTGAGGAGGGTGCCTATAGTCCCAGCTACTTGGGAGGCTGAGGCAAAAGAACAGCTTGAGCCCAAGAGTTTGAGGTGGTTGTGAACTATGATGCCATAACCAGCACTCTACTGAGGACAACAAAGTGAGACTCTGTCTCAAAAAAAATAAATAAATAAAAATTTAAATAAAAAAAAAAAAAGAAGTAAGTTAGTACAGCTAAAGAACTAAGAACAGTACCCAGCATATAGTATATGTTGTTTAGGTTTTAGCTCTTATTATTAACAAAAGAATTCTGATATATAAATATTTCCAAAGATAGTAGGCACAGCAAATAGCAACTACTGTGTTAAAGGTTAAGAAGGCTTGCATACCACCAAGTTTAAACAGGTGAGACAACAACAAAGAGAACCAAAGAATTTGCAGATAAGAAAGTATTTATGTTCATTTTCCAGTCGTGAGAAGCCATTTGAGACATAAAGACTTACACTGATGGAGATCAACAATATAACCCCCCAAAATTAGGAATAGAACGATATTTTCAGGAAATCAGGTAAGAAATATACTAATAACAATTTAAGTACAAATGGCTGATTTGGGATTTAGTAAACAAACATTTTAACAACTGCCGATCTTCCCATGCCTACTAATACAAAGCATTCAGTACTGTACCCTTACTTCTTCCTCTCCCCAAAACTAAATTGGTACTATTCAAGCCCCCAAAAGTGTCAACTACATGCTTTATCTTTAAACAGTGTTCGTACTTTAAGATTTTTTCCCCATTCTTTAAAGATACCATTTGAAAGACAAATTAATATCTACTCCCAAAGAACAAAGTTTTCCAGTTCCAAACATACAGCACTGACAGCAGGAAAACTTTGAAAAGCTCAAAGGAAAAGAACTGCTGATTAGGTTTGGTGCACAATAGATCTCATGGAACTGAAGTAATTAAAGTTTTTAGATAAGATGAAATATCCTAATAATGAAAAGCTTAATGTAAAGCTTTACCATTTGTCATGCACTAGCACATGCCGCCTATAATTAAACACATCCCACATGAGAAATTACACTTTTACAGTAGCTTCTGCATAACTTTTGTAAATTGCAAAGCTTCTGAAAAGTGACAAATCTTGTTAAGAATGCAATGAGGTCCCATATTGTATGAGTTTAACTCAGTTTGGTTCCACTTGTCTCTAGGGATAAGACAACTATATTTATACCTATAAAAAGTACAGAAATGTTAAGCTTTCCAAAGAGCTGTGCGCTTCAGCTCAGGGAAGCTGCTTCTCTTACTAGTTTTCTTTATAAAACCTCCAAATCACAGTGTTTCATAATTAAAAGAAGAAATTATAAAAGTACTGTTACTATAATAACTAAGGTAATTCTTTTAGGGCTACAATATTACATTAGATGAGGGGGCTGGTCTCATGGTCCGAGAGTTGCCATTTTACACTCTTAACACAAGTAGTCATCTATCTCAAACACGTTTAGACAAAAAGCCTCTTTAAATAAAATAGTTCCTACAACCATGTGAACAATAAAAGATCAATACCTCGTGTTAATATGGCCATAATTTGTGAATGCTTTGGAAGAAGTAACATTTGGTTTGAAAAACCACATAAACATGCTTTAGGGAACAACAACAAATACAACCTTAATCCAAAAGCCTAACACGAATCAGAGCGGGTACTGACAAATTGAAATCTTCATCAGACCTTATGATCTAGTTGCAGAAAGCCAAACTATAAACCTATTTTCCTTTTTTTTTGTTTGTTTGTTTGTTTGTTTGAGATGCAGTCTCAAGCTGTTACTCTGGGTAGAGTACAGTGACGTCACAGCTCACAGCAACCTCAAACTCTCGGGTTTAAGCGATTCTCTTGCCTCAGCCTCCAAGTAGCTGGAACTACAGGCGCCCGCCATAATGCCCAGCTATTTTCTGGCTGTAGTTGTCATTGTTTGGCAGGCCTGGGCTGGCTTCAAACCCGCCAGCTCCGGTGTATGTGACTGGTGCCCTAGCAGCTGAGCTACAGGTACCAAGCCCTTATTTTCTAATTTTAAAGGCAAGACTCCAGTGTGGCAACACTGATTTTAATTAGACTATCATTAAACAATACTCAAGTTCTCTTACAAAGGAGGGAAAGTCTACAGGCTTTGGAAAGTTTTTAATAGCTCTTTGAGTATTCCATCCCCATCACCTCAGAAAAAGAAAACATTATGCTCTATCTCACTGAATAATTTTGAAAATTAAAAGAAAGATAATGTACATCAAATAAAAAGCCAAGCTCAGGGCTTGACACAGGGCAAGGTTTTAATAAGCAGTAAAGCTACCACAGCTGTTGTTTCTAATATTATATTTTCACTGTGTGAACAGTCAGGAATTTACAGATACGTGTATTAGACACCAATTAATTCACTAAAAAATCTCATCTTTTCTGAAATATTTAGATAAGGATCAAATATTTTAAAAGCTTTCAGCCAAGATATTAGAACTAATTATGAACTACCTTATGGACCTCTTTACTTTTCTAAGATCCATCATAAAATTGATGGTAATTACTTAAGAAACAATATTTCTACCAACCTATACAATTAGTACCTAGAAGAGTTCAATAAGTGAGGTTAGCAAGAAAAATATGTATCATTTTCCCTGAATATCTTTCAAGCTTATCTGAAAACAACATGGATAGGATACAGCCTAAACTTTCAAGAACCTCAAGTAATTTACCCTGTAACTGTCAACAGCCCCCAAAACCAAACCAAACCCAAAACCCCCTTCCATACACAAAAACTTCCAGAAAAGGGAGATTCTTCAATTTCAGGGGTCTTACACATCAACTCAGGCTTGTGGGTAGAGAGCAGAAAAAAGAGTAAGTTGGTAACAACCACCTAGGACACTGATTTGTTTGCTAGGCTTATACCATGCTTTTTCATCCAGGATTCAGCCACAGGCGCTCTTTTTTCAGAGAAGGAAAAAGTATTCTCAATAAAAACCAAAAAAGAGTATGACCACTGCCCTTGATGAACATAACCTGACCCAGCACTTCACACCACCTACATGCTGAGTGACTCCTAATCTGTGTACGGCACTTATTTATAGGGTCTAGACTTCATGTTTCCACTTTCCAAGGTGCATATGTGTAAGGACACTTCAATCTGCCCAAAGTAATGAAGCATGGCTCATTAATTTATAACTCTTAATCCTTATCTTGATAATGAATTCCTTCCTTCACTTAATAAACTTTACAATTACTCAACCTAGAAACTTTGGGGTCATCTCAGTGTTGTCCTCAGAATAAAAGCAACTCTTATCCTAGTCCAATTACTCCTACTTTCCCAATTTCTTTATAATTTTTCCAATTCCTTCCTGTCTGTTCTCAATGTCACAATCTGACATAAACTGCTTATTTTGAGATTATTCTAGCATTCTACCCAGTCTATCTGCCACCAAGGTCTTTTTCTATTTCCAACTAATCTTCCTGGTGATAGAAGGCAGTTTTTCTAATGTTTCTCCTGCTTCAAACCCCTTCATATGGGTTTTCAAATACTTAGGCTAATGAAATAAGACTCAAATATTCTATATAATATTGAAACCCTTCACATTCTGGAGCAAAATATCTTTTAAGCTTCTTATGCCATTTGCCCCACAAAATTTAAATTTTGTTAATTTAAACCCTAAAAGGTCATGTTTCCTCACACCACACTTTAACTCACAAAATATTTTATACCTGAAATACACCTCCTGTTCTCAGCCTACAATCTTTCTGTAACAGTCCTGGATATCAGATTGTTAAAGCTGTGGGGAAGCAAGTTGATGAAGCAGAAACAGAAAAGGTCAAATGCAAATCAGTAACTTTTCAATTATAACTTAACAGGTTTCTGTCCAAATATGAAAATAAATATATAATGTCTGTATCTCTGTATTAAAAAGGTCATATTTTCTTTCACTGGCCACATAAGCTGTTTTACTACAAAAAATGGGTAATATATGGGTCATCATAAGTTTGAGACTGGACTTGGTAAAGTCCATTATTTCACTTGTAAGAAACACAGTTGACTGTCATTTCTGATTCACCTGTGCCATATCTCAACTTGCATGACTTATGGGTGTTGCTGGGAGGGCTTCATTTGTTTCCATCCATGCGGGTTTTATGTTTCCTTATTTTTGTGTATCTCCAAAATTTTTGTAATGGCCCACGTATATAACTGGTCTTTAAGAAACTATATTTTATTGTCAAAATCACAAATGTTACCTATGGACAAAATCTAAATACCTACAATTAATTAGATAATACTATTTATAAAGCTGCACAGTTTTGATGAGCTTCTTTTCCAAATTTCAGTATGAGTTTTAGAAATCCTATTGAATCAAATATTTTTATCTTAACAAATGTGAAAAACATACCAAATAAAATGCCTGTGGAAAAATATTCTCTCAGATTTCTAAAGCAAACACAGCTGTGCAACTACAATAAAGATGGAATGTCAGTAGTAAATATTAGCATAAATTTACACTAAATATGTAATTTGTCTTTTAAAATGCCACGATGAAAGATAAATATAATTATTATATAAAGGTGATAAAAGAATATCCCTATGGAAATGATTTTTAAAATACTCAGGATGCTCACAAGTCAAATCTAATAATCTAACATGATAAACAACATGCATTTGTAATCAAGAGAGATTAATTAATAAAGTTGTAACATTTTACAGTTAGTAATATAGATGCTCCTCCATTTATAATGTGGTTATGTCCCAATAAACCTACTGTAAGTTGAAAATATCTTAATTTAAAAATGCACTCAATACACCTAATCTACCCAAACATCACAGCTTAAGCTTTGCCTACATTAAATGTGCTCAGAACACTTACAAGGCCTATTTTATAATGAAGTGTTGAGTATCTCATGTAATTTATTGAATACTATACTGAAAGTGAAAAACAGAATGGATGCATTGGTAGACCAAATATGGTTTCTGCGGAGGGTACGCGACTTTCACACCATACATAGTAAAGCTAAAAAGTGTAAGTCCAACCCATGACTGTAAGCTAAGAATTGTTTGTAATTACATTTAAATACCAGATTCCTATAAAACCTACTACATACAGAGCACAGCTCAGAGAAAATCAATTTCTATCTTTAATGAACAACAGTGTGATAAAGGTCACATCTTCCTAAATACTGACGGATGAAATATGAACTGTAAAAATGAGTCAATTATTTTTTTAACCACAAATAAATAACTTTTAAAGGATACTGATCTGTCTGTGGTCTTCGAAAGTTCTCTGGAAGATTGGCTTCATAGAGTAGTCTTGCCTTAGTATTTCCCATATCTTGCATGCACTATAATAAAAAAATTCAAGTATTTTTATTATTCACATGAACATTTAAAAGTAATTCCTATACACACATAACAAATACATACATACACACATATTCACAAATATCAAATAACATTACTTCAATGTATTATTCCCTTTAGAAATGTAATTTACATCACAACATGAAATTACTCTAGTTAAAAACAGAAGCCTATTTTTAATTCTGCACATTATTCAACATACATAGATCCACAGTTTTCTAATTGTCTTTTTCTAGGATAACACCACTTTTTACACCATTTCTAAAAGTGAATTCCCTAGTAATTTGTAGGCAGTATTATTATTTTTATAAATACACCACTTGAACACTGCTTCCATTTTCAGGTCTAATAACTCAAGATCAAGTTTTCCTGGATTCTCAAGATTTACAATAAAGATCACAATGGAGACCAGATAAAAGAGAAATAATGCTGACCTAGAACTCCACAGAAGTAGATTAATCTCTTTGAGGTTATTAATACTATGAGGGGGTTTCCTTATAAAATCTACACAAAAACTCTGTCAAATTTTATACAAGTTCAGAAATTCATAGAATCTCCTCCCTAAAATTTATAAACACCAAAGAACCACTGCTCAGTAGACATAAAATAATTTTGATAATCATTTAAACCAATTGTTTCAGTATCATCTATGAGTAATGATTAGCCAAACAGAACTTACTTGATATTCTATTACTTTAGAAACAAAATGAAAATTTACAGACAAAGCATTATAATATTACATCACTGACATAGAGCTTATAGAGCTTGAGTTCCACAGAACATTAAAAGAGATCAGTTTTTATAATTTCTTTTTTTCCTGATTTCGTAGACATACCCCCCTACACTCATGAGAAGATAGCCCAGGTTTAACTGATTACCTGTTATTTCCCTTAAGTAGCAGCCTTCAATGTACACAGATTTATCTTCCTTCAAAGAAATAGTGATTCTTCTCTCAATTCAAGATTTAAGGTGTACAAAAGTCCAATAAATACTCACGTCTGAGTATCTATTCCAAGCCATCTCAATGTAAGTATTGAGTAAACTAGATTTACTTACTAGAGTAAACTAGATTTTACTTACAGAGTAAACTACATTTCTAAGTGATTCCTCCAGGGATAATGAGGAGGTGAAGAAACAGGTGGAAAGGAAGCAAAAGGGACAATAAACCAAAAAAAAAAAAAAAAAAAAAAAAAAAATTAAGGATTTTTTTGTCTTTTAGCTCCAGAGATGAAACAAAAACCAAAGCAAAACAAATTTTAGCTCCAAAATTTTGTGAGATGAAAAAAATTATAAAAGGTGAACCAACAGTGTGAGGTCAGAGGGCTCTGTTAAGTCGCAGAGGATGGTAGCATGAAGTTAGTATAAGCAGAGCGGAATACACAGTTCTGTGTGTGTGGAGAGAAGAGCAGAGAAACGCTCTGTAAGCTCGCCCTCCCGAAAACAGAAAAAGTGTTTTCCACTCAAATGATGCTGCTCTTTGTGCCGCGATGGGAATTTGGAAGTAGAGATGATGGGAGTTATGTCATCATGAAGACATTAAACATTTGGGAAGAACTAGACCAAGGAAAAAAATGCCTCTTAGTTTGCACATTATCTGTAATGAAGCAAAAAGTAATTTAGATATAGTTCACTGAAATTGTAAAAGTAAGAAAATCTGAAAAGTTTCTATCAAGCAAGCAAGGGTACAAGAAAAAAACATTTTTGTTTTTTGTTTTGAGACAGAGCCTCAAGCTATTGCCCTGGGTAGAGTACTGTGACATCACAGCTCACAGCAACCTCCAACTCCTGGCTCAAGTGATTCTCCTGCCTCTGCCTGCCAAGTAGCTGGGACTACAGGCGCCCGCCACAACGCCTGTCTATTTTTTGGTTGCAGCCATCATTGTTTTTTGTTTGGCAGGCCGGGCTGGATTTGAACCCGCCAGCTCAGGTGTATGTGGCTCGCGCCTTAGCCACTTAAGCCACAGGCACTGAGCCAGTACAAGAAAATTTTAAAAGTTAACACTAAAAACAGTATCTATTACATATACCATATCGCATCAATCCTCATTTACACTTTTCCTATGTTAATCTTAGAAATAGGAATGTATCTCACAATTAATAGTGTCTAATAATTGATAATTTTTTCTCATTAGCTTATGAAATGGATGTGCTTCTTACAATCAGCAATATTGTTTATATAATAAATATGACTATACACATTTATTTGAGGTCATTAATATTTTATTTTGGGAAAATAAAAAGTAATTTAGAATAAGGAATACCTTTATACATCATACCAAATTATTAAACAATGTTCTAGTGATGTTATCCATCACAATTAGTAGCATAAAAATCTGAACGGGAGAAGTGAGGTGAAATAAGGAGCGCTTTCTACAGGAAACCACTGCCAAAAAGTGACTGGGTATAGGCAAATGTGTGTCTGTCAGTTAGGATGGGGAAACAAGGATTCAATGACATCCAGATACAGAGAAATCATTTTGCGAAGGGAAATAAGATATTGGTAGGCTTAGTTTCCAGGTTTCTAAAAAGTAGAATAGAGAATCTGGGAGAGAGGGAAGTAACCAGGGGAAGGACTAGTGGAGAGGAAAGGTTGAGCAATTTGTAGATGAGAAGGCGAGGTGGAAAGCAACAGAGCTGGCATGTTGGGGAGACAACAGAGAACATGGTACAAACAAATTGACGTAAGGTTTCAACAGACTACAGGTAAGAAGCCTGTAGAACATCGATGAACATGTATTCTACTGGCCCTGAAGAGCACACTCTGCTCAAAAACTGGCAGGAGAAAATAATGAAAATAACATACATACAGCTACAGGGACAAGCATTAGCCTCAGCACTTTATGTATGTATTTACAATTTAAATTTCCAAACTCTGAGATAGATGTTATTACCCCAACTTGAAAATAAAGAGATCTGAACCTGCAAGATGTTATTAATAATAGGTTTAAGATTCATCTGTCTACATGATTTAACTTTTGATAGAACATCAGCCATTGGTAGTTTAAATATCTTAGGTTCTAGAGGTCCTCAAACTTTTTAAATGGGGGGCCAGTTCACTGTCCCTCAGACCGTTGGAGGGCCAGACTATAGTTAAAAAAAAAAAAACTATGAACAAATTCCTACGCACACTGCACATATCTTATTTTGAAGTAAAAAAACAAAACGGGAACAAATACAATCACACTACCTCATCTGGCCCGCTGGCGGCAGTTTGAGGATCCCTGGAAGTTTAGCCAATGGAACTGGGGCTATGTTCTACAGGGGTTATGAACACCAGACTCAAAAAATTTACCCTATATACTCGAGTATAAGCTGAGTTTTTTCGGCACAAAATTTGTGCCGAGTTCGGGTTTTTCGGCACAAATTTTGTGACGAAAAAACTCGGCTTATACTCAAGTATATACGATACATGATTTTTCTGCTGGGTAATACAATGAATCAGTGACAGAACTGAGACCAGGATCCAGTTCCTTCACTCCCAATCCTTACCACCATGCAGCACTTAGTCAAAATTAATACACAGGAAATGTCATCATAAGACAGAAGTGTTGCCTCCATTATTAAAACATCATTTTTGTTATTAAAACATTATTCCTTTTCTTTTAGGCTCTCTCATCAAAAATGAGTTAGCAAATACACTGATAGAAAAGAGAATTTTATTTATTCTTTGGCAATTAATGATACTGTTTTCCAGAGTCAAACAGACTGGTTACAAAAAAGGGGGACACTGATAAATGACATATACTTCATTTAAAAGAAAAAAATAAACTTTGTATTATTAATTATTTGTATGTAATTAACTGGCTATCTGAATTTAAGTTAAGAGTAATTAACGGGCTATCTGAATTTCTACCATCTATTTCCTGTGACTCAAGCCAGACCCTAAGTATCATCTTACTACTCAGCATCATTCAGAAACACTTAAATTTTCCAAACCTACTTTCATTTCCCAATAGGAGAGAGATTTGAAAAGGTGAGAAAATAAGACATTAAAAATTCCATGGCTCAGAGAACTCAAATTTATTAGCAAGAAAAGAACGCGTGATCCCATTTCAGGGTGGGCAAGGGACTTAAAGGGAAACTTCTCTAAAGAAGACAGACACAAAATCTACAAACACATGAAAAAAAGCTCATCACCCTGAATCATCAGAGAAATGCAAATCAAAATTACTTTGAGATATCACCTAACCCCAGAAGAGTAACCCACACAACAAAATTCCAAAACCAGAAATGTTGACGTGGATGTGGAGGAAAGGGCACAATTCTACACTGCTGATGGAAATGCCCACTATTATGTTCCTTCTGGAAGGATGTTTGGAGAATAGTTAGAGACCTAAAAATAGACCTGCCATTCGATCCTATAATTTCTTTACTAGGTTTATACCCAGAAGACCAAAAGTCACAATATAACAAAGACATCTGTACCAGAATGCTTATTGCAGTCCAATTCATAATTGCTAAGTCATGGAAGAAGCCCAAGTGCCCATCAACCCACGAATGGACTAGCAAATTGTGGTACATGTATACCATGGAATACTATGCAGCCTTAAAGAAAGATGGAGACTTTACCTCTTTCATGTTTACATAGATGGAGCTGGAACATATTCTTCTCAGCAAAGTATCCCAGGAATGGAAG